>PVKB01000282.1:397219-593556 GCA_004027205.1 Ctenodactylus gundi
TTTTTTTTTTTTATTTTTTTTTTTTTTTTTTTTTTTTATTTTTTTTTTTTTTTTTTTTTTTTTTTTTTTTTTTTTTTTTTTTTTTTTTTTTTACATTCTTCTCTGTGTTAGTGGAAGATCTTTGAGAATAATTGTTTGGTTTTTTTGTTTGTTTGTTTGTTTTTAAAGTTTAGGATCCAAAAACTTAATGAACCTCGTGATATTTCTCTCATTTTCCAAACTTTGGAAGAACTTATGATTCAGCAGTGGGTGTGTACTAGAGAATTTGTGTGGCAGTCACAAGGAAACTGACTTTGATCAAGTTCCACCTGCATTCTTGGCTCAGTGGCATCTTAGAGTGAGAGAAACTCGGTGGATATGAAATGATGCCTTGACCAAAAATCATCAAGGACAAGCTTTTTTGGCTTTAATCCTCACTTTTTGATCAGAGGGCTTAAAAGGTGAATCCCATGCATCTCAACATGCTGCATTGTAAACTTGATCCCTTGTAAATCTGTGACATTTTCACTTGTTACAACAGTTTTATATTCTCGTGGACATAAATATTGCTTTTGACAGGGTAAGAGATGTGTGTCGTGGATATTCCTTTAGTGGTGGTAAAAAGTGCAGTAAGGCTTTGAGGTTTTAGGGTGACAATCAACTGGTCCAACAAAGGACAAAAGAAGCTAAAATAAAAACCTTCATAGGTGGCTGATTTTATTTCACACCAGACATGGAGTCATAATACTGTCTTTCTGATGTGCCTTTTCGCATCATCCACGTGAATTGGCAAATGTTAGTGTATGGGGATCACAAATTACTTTGTCACTTGAAGGTCATCTCCATCCCAACTGTAATTTCTACAGTTCTGAGAAAGTTGGGGCTCTCTGTCAGCCTTATCATTTGCTCTGGGGACCTATGAATAGATGTTTAATGGTTTTATTTATTTATTAATTTATTATTTCTTTTTTGAAGTGCTGAGAGTTGAGCTAAAGGTCTTCACACTGAGCTACTTTCTTAGCCTTTTTTTTTTTTTAAGATTGGACCTCACCAAGGCACCAAGTTGCCCAGGCTGGGGGGTTTGCACCTGTACTCCTCCTGCCTCAGGATCCCATGGTGATGAGATTTTCGGCGTGCTCCACCATACTTGTCTAGATGTTTAATGGTTTTATTTGACTGCTCCATTTCCTCAGTTGTAGTGCTTACAAACATGGTGTCTTCGGTTTGCACCTAGTTACACTAGTTGTGTAGCTTTGTTTACTTGTGAGGGCCTTAGTCTTACAGGTTTTGCCTTTAATAAAACCTGAGCTCAAAAGCATTACCTTCTACTACCCAAATGGTCTTTCTTTCCTTTGTTAGCAGCCACCATTAAACTTAATTATCCAATTTGACAATTTGAGAACGCAATCATAACAGGAAACCTAGTGTTTTAACTTTGTAAGAACGTGATTTTAAGAAAACAATATGGAAGCACCAGTGGTTTTCTGTGTCTGAGTTAGTTTTTCATTGTTACAGTTTACATCGTTTTTACATATTTTTACATTATAAGATCTTCTTTTGAAAGAAAGCATTTCAAGGCCTAGGAATATAGTTCAGTAGTAGAGCACTTGCTTAGCATACATAACATTCTGGGTTCAATCTGTAACAGAAAAAAGAGAGAGGGAGAGAGAGAGAGAGAGAGGCATTTTCGTAGGAGTAAAAGGATATCAAAACTAGTTTTTACTTTAAGAACATAGATTTTTCCATTGTAGCATAGGAAAATTATCATACAGTTTCTGCCCTTCTAATACATTAGAAAACTTGGTAACAGAAATCTAAATAACTTGTTTTATCTCAAATGAAACTTAAGGTATCTGTAATCTCTTCAAGAAGTTCCTCTCAGCCTCTCAGTGATTTCTCTCACCATTTATAAAGATTCTTTGATTTTTTTCCCCAAAAGTCCTGGTAGAGGACACTGTCTAATATTAATAATGCCAATAATACTGACAGTATTCCGTGGTAGTTAGCATTTTGGGTGGTTGCACTTTACCTTCTTTGAAGTATCTACCTTGTTTCATCGTCCTCATCCCATCCCACCTGGGCAGGTAAGGGAGCTGCAGCACCCAGCCGTCCCCCTGAGGCTGCCGTCTTCATAGGGTAGGCAGTGCATCATATGTGAAGCTTTCCTCTCACCCTTAATCAGTGACCCTTCTACCAATCTTACCAGTCTTTGCAGTGGCCCCAACATATATGTTACTCCCAAAGATGAACACCTAAGACAAGGGCATTTCCAAGCTCACCTCTCAAGTAGGATTTTTTTTTTTTTTTGAAGCAAAGAAAGCTGAAAACATTTTCTTTAAAGAAACGTGCCCAACAGAGACTGCTATCTCTTGGTTTGTGAGCTCTGCATATCAGTTGCACAATGTCTTCTGCATTTGTCTCCATATGTTGGTAGCTGCTCCGTCATCTGAGCAGCACTGTCCTGTCCTCATCATTGCCTTGGGGGTTAGCACTGCTCCCTTGTTTGTCCTTCTGATGCTCAAGGAGCTGTTGCTAGAGGCTGGCCACTCATTGCAACTTATCTACAGAAAAGAAAGCTCTAAATGTTTGGCCTTTGACCCCACCCTTCTCTCTGACTAGATTCACCGCCAGGATTTTATGATGAGGTTTGCTGTAACTCAAAGTGTGAATTAAGGTGAAATCTGTGTATGGCTTTAGCCCTCCATCAGAAAACATTACCTTTTTCTCATCTGAAGAACAGGAAAAAAGGTAAACTTAGCATAACTTTCAAACATTAGACCACATGTCTCATTCAGTATTCTTAGGAAAGTAAAACAAACATCATTATCATTAATGAGCCTGAAAACCCAAGATACTGATCATTGTGCTCCTCACATGGCCTCTGAATTGTAGGGAAATGTGTGAAATAATCTCTCCACAGCAAAACAGCCTGTTGCTATGGAAACAACTTTATAGTTTCTAAACCCTCCTGGCTAGTTCCTGGAATATTAACTCTATACTAGCTTTAAAGCAGTAAGTGTAAGCCTAAGATTAATATTTAACTTTTTAACAATTACAGTCATTGATAAACATACAGACTACAAATAGACTTATCTGAGTACTAATGTCATTTAATATTAATAATACCTTTATTTAGGTAAGACAACTAGTAGCTTCACATTCTATTATTAATTAGGCAGACTTTTCCATGTCTCAATTTCAGGCTTGTCATTAAATTCATCTGGAGGAACATAATTTCACTTAATCAAACTAGTGTTCATGGATTGTTTTTAAATCCATCATCCTTAAGGAGTCGTGTTCTGAGTATCATGCCTCTTGTCCCTGAATGAAAAAGTTGCGTATTTGTTCATTTCACCCCTTTGACAAGTGGGCTTGTGTGTGTGATAGTCTATTCTAGCCAATTTCTTAATTGAACATTAGGAATGTCTGTCTCGGGTGTATATAAAAATATTAAAGGTTATATAGTAGTAAATTGTGGGATACTTAAATATTTAAATGTAGTTTCTAACAAAATGCAGTTTAAAAGTGAAATATTGAACTAACCATACTATTTGGATATACCTGCGAAACTGAAGAAGAAAGAATAATATGCTTATTTAGTCTCTCGAGTTATGTATTTTATACATAATTCAGTTCTGGTTTTCTCTCCTGTCCCCTCTGGCAGATTTTGTGCTCTTGTAGACCACATAAGTTTACAGACATTTATTGTTATTTAATATACATGTTGTTGAGATTAGTTTCTTGTTGGTACTCTGCTACATTATAATTTAATCATGGTGGCTTGAAGTCACTGGATGGTAAGTCATGTTTCTCAAAGGCACGCAGCTTTTTTTTTTTGGCTCAGCATTGTTTGTAACTCTTACCAACAGTTACGTACACTCTTGAAGCTGCAGGTCTGTGCCTATAGCAGTGAAGCATTAGAAACTATCTTAGTTGGAGTCCAGGGCACAGACTTCATCTGTTTCCAAGGGGGGACACTAAAGCAGTAATTGGTTCTCTAGCAGTGGTTGACTTGTACTTCTGCAATATGAAAGATGCTCAGACTCCATGTCTGAAGCCCGAAAGGAGAGGCAGTCTTCACTCTGCGTCCTACTTTCAGTTATTTTCCAGCCCACTACTCTTCTGTTTCTTTTCAGTCAATGATGCTGGCTTAGTCGCAAGTACTTCTCATATATAGATATGGAGAGTGCAAATATAAATGTGTATTTAAAACTGTGTTATCATACTTTTAACTAATCTGTTTATCTCTTAATATGTGACTTCTGTGATGAAACATGGGGCGAAATGTTTATTGGGCTCCATGAAGTCCCTGATTTATGTACTTTCCATTCATTTAACAATTTTAGTACGTAAAGTTTATTTTATATTCTAAGTCTGTTTAATGATGAGCAGGTGTATTATGAATTGACTGAAAATACAAATCAAACAAAATCGATGTGGCTGCAGTTAGTGAATGGAGTCTTAAAGGTTTAGTCCTTGGCAGTCTCCGCTAGGCAGCCTGATAATTCTTTTTCTTGTGCAATCCGTTCATTTCTAGTCATGCTAGACTATCCGAGCCTTAGACTGAGATCAAATTGTTTCTATACTCGTGACACCAATTGTTCCCAGATGGCAGTAAAATCTGTAAACATCTTCATAACCTTTTCATCAAGTGGTAATTTCATTCTAATCCAAAATAGCCTTTTGTACTCTTTATTAAACATGACCACAATGCGTATTTAATTAAAATAAAAGTATTTATTGGAGCTGTGTTGATTTCTACTCTTGATAAGTTGATTTCCTTCACAGTCTAATATTTTCCATATTTCAAAAGTTAACTTCTTGATAATATTCTACTACATTATAACTTAGTTGCTGTGGATTGAAGTGACTAACCAGTGAGACAGCCGTGATTGTAAATGGCAGGCAGTGTCTTGTAGCTGATTTCTGTATGTTACTCCTGGTGCCCATTTCCATGAAGCTACTGTTCTGTACCAACAGCTTAAAGCAGTAGAAACTGTCTTGTTGGAGTTTCAGGACATAGGTTTTATTTATTCTTCAGTAAAACACTAAACCAGTAAATGGAGCTATCATACTGGCCAGCCTGTACTTCTATTATGTGAACGTTGTTGAGGAGCTGGGAGAATAGGTCAGTGGAAGAGCACATGCCTAGAAAACATGATGTCCTGCATTAATTTCCCATGCACCTCAAAAAAAAAAAAAGTAAAATAAAATGTGCAGTAACTCAGTCTACATCTAAAACTTGGAAAAAAAAAAAAAGGTATGTTCAATGTGAGTGTTGTTTTCAGTTGTTTCTCAGACCAACACATCTCACTTCTCCTTTGAATCAACAATACTATTTCCCCCATTTTATTGATATGTATAAGCGCAAAATTTAAGGTTTACAGTGAAGTTGAGCGTTTTGTGCACATACATATCTTGTCAAGGTGACAAGGACTTTGCCACTCTTCCTTTTGTCCCTCCCCCTACCTGCTCCTCCCTCCCTCCCTACCGTACACCCCTGGTTCACTTTGTTTTTCGTTTTAAGTTCCATGAGATAGTTGTGATCTGGGTTTCTCATATCAGAGAGACCATTCGATGTTTCACCTTCTGCTTCTGACTCACTTCACTAAGCATGATGTTCTCAAGTTTCTTCCATTCGCCTGCAAAAGCCTCCATGCTGTTGGACTTTATAGATGCATAGTATTCCACTGTGTATAAATACCACAGTTTGTGAATCCATTGGTCTGTTGATGGTTATTTTGGTGACTTGCACATTTTAGCTATTGTTAGTTGTGCTGCTATGAACATGGGTGTACATGTATCTCTGTTATGTGTTGTGTTGTCCTCTTTTGAGAATATTCCCAGGAGGGGTGTCCCTGGATCAAAGGAGAAATTTATTTCTATTCTTTTGAGGGATCTCCATACTGCTTTCCAGAGTGGTTGTAGGAATTTACATTCCCACCAACAATAC
Source organism: Ctenodactylus gundi (assembly GCA_004027205.1). Classification (NCBI taxonomy): domain Eukaryota; kingdom Metazoa; phylum Chordata; class Mammalia; order Rodentia; family Ctenodactylidae; genus Ctenodactylus; species Ctenodactylus gundi. The sequence continues at coordinate 403,152 of PVKB01000282.1, forward strand.
TAACTTTTCAAGGACGTGTTTACATGAAAGCAGAGTTAAGATGTTAAGAGACCCAGACTGCAAATAAATATGCCCATGTTTCAGTGCCACTCAGGGTGAGTCATCCTGCCTCAGCTACAGAAAGAGCAGCTCTGATGGACAAAACAAAGAAAGGATGGCCCACAGTTCTGTTTGAGAATAAAAACATGAGAAATTATTAACCCATAGCAGACCAGTTTCTTACTCTGTAATTTGATTTTAATGCTAGATGATTTACCATAAAATATAATTTCATTTCCAATAAGGTTGCATATTCCTCATGTATGACTTTTGCTTCAAATTATATCTAAAATAACCAATTAGGAACATATACTACTGTAGACCTAATTATTTGATATGTATGTGTTGTAGTTCCCCTAAAGGCTTATAGTGTCGGAGGCTGGTTAGTAGGATTTAGAAAAGTGATTGGAACATGAGGGCTCTAATACCACCAGTGAATTAATCATCTGATGAGATTATAATTTGTTGACATTATTGAGAAGCAATGAAAGTAGGAAATGAGGTCTAGTTGAAGGGCAGGAATCCTAAGGATGTGCATTTGGGGACTGTATCTGGCCTCTGGCCCTTCTCTGGCTCCTTCCGCTCTGCTTTCTGCCTGCCATGAGATGAGAAGCTTTCCTCTATCACTTTATTCCTCCATAATGTTTCAGCCTTGCTGTGGACCTAAGAGCAACAGGGTCAAATAACCATGGACTGGAACCTTTGAAACTATAAAGCAAAACATACCTTTCCTCTTCAAGTTTCTTTTCTAAAGTATTTTGTCATAGTTACAAAAAATTGGTTAGCACACTATTGGAAAGGAATTTATTTTGGCAGGTAGTACCATCAGGCTCATTGCACTGGTTGATTTCCATCAAGATCCTAGTAATGTATGTCACATACAGTAGCTGACGTGTGGTGGTTTCCTGCCTTCCTCCATTTCCTCTTTCCCATCTCTCCCCAGTGCAACTTCTGCTTGTGTCCATTCTCATTTTGCACGTATTTCCCATGGGAACATCTCCACTGCCTTGAGTTACTATCCCTTTCTATTCCCACCTCATTATAGCGTGTTATCTCACATATGAGGCTTCAGTCATAAGAGCTTACTTGTAAACCAAGATGGAATCACTCAGACTAGGAAATTGAAAACCATAAGAGAAGTAGGAAAAGGAAAGGGAAATTTCTCTTTAAGTATGAACTATTTTGCTGCTCTCCTTCCAGATACCGAGAAAGATACAGACTAGAATTAGATTAAGCAACAGTAGCCACAGATTTTTAAAATAATATAAAATTATTTGTAAATGCTAAAAGTTAACTCATAATAGCTTGCTTGTACCTTTCTAGAAATATCATAAGGCAAACAGTATTTTACCTACTTTTGAAATAATTATTCCCCACAATTTTTAACTAATCTTTATTTTTATGTGATACATATTTTCAAGAAGTTATAATATGTGGACTGAGGTATAGTTCAGTCTTAGAGAACTTGCCTCGCATGCACGAGGCCTTGAGTTCTACCCTAATGCCACACTGAAATAAAGTGAGCCAGCGAGCTAGAAAATAAATCACATCCCACTACCTTTTATACTGTTCTTTAAGTGTTTGGAATTATGGTTATTTGTATGCAAGCAAAATCAGTCAAAAATGTGGCACTGCTTGAGGTACTCTTCCAAAAAGATTCTTAGATGACATGGCTCAGTAATTTCTTAAAATACAAGAGATAACTTTATTAATGGAAAAAACCCTCAAAGTCCATCTTCTAGGGATACAGGTTGAATTTTAATTGTAACTTTGCATTCGCCGTATCATGGTATTACAACAATGGATATTAAGTGTATTTTTATACTAGCATTTCCTTAAGGGGCCATAGCCTGTGCAGCCTGAGCTGTTCTCAGCTGATAGACCAGATGCCATAAGATAGCTCTGGTTTTATGTATGGGGACACTGGCAAGTCAGAAGACTTCTGCTGTTTTCCCTTGGAACCACATCTCCTAAAGATGGAGACTAAGTTCTGAAGCGTGGTATCGGGTTTCTTCACAGCTCTACCACCTTTAGTGAGGAAATCTTGTCAAGCAAGTTGATTAACTCTATGAGCATCTTGTTTCCTCAGTGTTATGTGGCTCAGATAAGATCATGGATATTATTAATGGATTATTAATAGAATTAGTATAGCTTATTTTAGCTCAATTTTTATTATATATAAGAAGATAGTCACATTATTTTTTCAGTGTTTTTCATTTTCCTATATTCAGATGTATTTTAAATTCAGAATGTTTATACAGAACTTGGGAGTTTGGTTATGTCTTAGTTACTTCTTCATTGCTGGGACAGAATGCCCAAAATCCACAATGTAACAGAGAAAAGATTTATTCTTTTCAGAAGATAACAGTCCATTAATGGGTGGCTAGTAATGAGGAAGCACACAGTGGATGCTTAGCTGCTCAAAGCATGCCAACTGGAAGCCAAGTGAAGGAGGAAGGACAGAGCTAGCATATACCCTTCCAGGTCATGTCCAGTGATCCACGGTTTCTGGGTCAAGCCCTAGTGATCTACCTCTACAGGTCACATGCACAGTAATGTACCACATAGCCATAATCTGCACCAAGCCCCTAAACCACCAGCTGCCTATAATCTGTATTCTACCACTTTCCTCCCTTCCACCATACACCTATAATCTGCCCCTCCTGACCAGGCCTCACCATATAGCAACACATAGAATCTGTGGTAATCCACAGCGTCCAAATAGACAAGGCTTTTGGGGGACTCAACCACAAATTGCTATTGCTTTAGCATAAATAAATACAAAATATTCTGGTACTGTCTGTCAGGTTAGGACAGTGTGTAGCAGGTTTGAATACCATCTAACCATTACTCTGTGCCTTCTGTGGCTCCAGTTTGCATTCATTTCAAAGACCATGTTTTACATCAAAACCGGTTCCCCAAAAACCTCAGTTCAGATTTCATTTACCATCGTATATCTGTAACTGCTCCAAGTGTTGACCTCAGAGTTAAGTGTTCCTGCCCCCAGGCACTACGTAAACAGTGGTTGTGCGGTCATGACCAAGGACAAGTCACCTCACTTCTTCCCATGATGGCTGTGATGGTTTTATAGTCACATGGAATTAAGTTCACACAGAGACAGGAAGTGTTATGTTCTTTTGCCTGGTTTTGATAACAGTGATAACTCAAGTGAAATTTTACAAAAAAAAAATGCATAATTAAAAGAGAATTGGCCAACACAGCTAGAAGTGCAGCAGAGTAATGAAAAGTTATAATGCTAAAAGTGAAACCTGAATTAAATGTGTAGAAGTAGCTGACTTTGGAGGCATTGGTACACCACTTTTCTGCGTCATGCTTTGAGAGACTCCAGGCATGGAGAAGGGACTTTGTAAAGACAATCTTAGCATAAACCAGATGTGCAGTTATGAGAAAAGGATGAAGACATCCCAGAGGGAGAGATGCCCTCAACAGAGGAATTCTGGAAGACAGATGTTCATGTCATTGAAAGAAAAAAAAAGTTAAATGGTAGTTGATTGAGAATTCAGAAACCAGTTTGGCCGAAATGTAGAAAATGTGCTCATCTCTGTTGTATGCTGTGTAACAGGATAGAGGCAGATCCCATTCCTTGTACTCTTGATAAGTCTTTACAAAGAAATAAAAACATGCTTATTGCATTTTTTGGCTGTAGTATTTTAAATTATAGGGTGATTCTAACAACAAGATTTTCAAAGTTATAAAAAATTTAATAGTCATCAAACAATTACAGTTTTGCCATTGAGTAAATATAAATTGCATCACTTGTTGTGGTTAATTTTATAATTGTAACACTGCAAACCAGAAATGTAGTGAAAAATAGTAATGGCAAATGGTGTTGCAATTTTTTTGTATTGCTGAAAATTTAATTCAGATGTACTTTTTAATATCATAAGTATTTTCAAGTACTTTATAGCCTTTTAAAGGTAATTCCCTGTTGGTATCTTTGAGTGGTTCTAGGACATCCCTTGGATACTGAAATCATGGGAGGCTCAAGTCCTTTACATAAAATGGCATATTACTGCTGAATGCAACACTGTATAATTGTAATTTCAGACACTTGGAAGGCTGAAGTAGGAATCACAAGTCTGAGACCAGTCTGGGCAATTTAGGGAGACCCTATCTCAAAAAAATATTAAAAGGCTCGGGATGTACCTCACTGATAGGGTCCTTACCAGGCTCAGATCCTGGTTTTAATCCTCAGTACCACAAAAATAAATTCAGGAACAGACTGGGTGTTTCCATGTAACCTGTGTACATTTCTTTTATATACAAATTATGTTCAGATGACTGTTTTACTCGTCTGTTTCTGGAAGAGAATACCCGACATCCACAACTTTAGGGAGGCAAGTTCTATTTTAGCTCACAGTTTGAGGTCACAGTCCATTCATAGGTGGGAGGCTGGAAAATGATGGAGCCAGCTGGGGTCAGAACCAGAGAAAGAACTCCTCATGACATGGCCAAACAGAGCCAAGTCAGAGGGGTAGGGCAGACCCAGCACACACCCCTTCAGGTCAAGCCCGAAGCATCCACCCTTTCCAGCCATGCGCTACCTCCCAACAGTACACAAAGTAAATGGATACTCTGGGGGCTCACTCCATATCTCAGCCATAACAGTGACTTATAATACCTAATGCTGTGTGAATAGTTGTTACAGTTTGGGGGAAAACTGACCTGACCTTAACAAAAGACTGTATGTGTTCCGTGCGGGCACATGTTTATCCCAAGTTAGTGATCTGTTATTGTTTGTATCTGTGAATGTAGATCCTGTAGATGTGGAGGGCTGAGTATAGTCATTGATACCTTTCTGTTTACAGAACTTCTTTGACCTAATATTTGTTACTTTTATGTTTCACAAATTCCCAAAATTAACCATCTAGACATTCATATTTCTGTGGTACTTTTCAGAGAAATATTTCTTCAAGCTGAAAATTTATTTTTCATCTTTCTACTTTAGAAGGAAGGTTCCAGTAGTGTAGTGTGCTCCACAGGCAAACAACCAAATTGCTTCATTGTATCAAGCACGTTTTAATGACAGTCCTTGTCTCTTTGGGGAAGAGAAATCAAGTCTTATTTGCTAGTCTGAATCAACAAGATTTAGAGTTCATCGCATATTTTGCAATATGGATGCAGAATGTCTGATTTTTTTAAAAGTCTAAAATAATTAAAAGTTGTTTTGGATCATTCTGCCTTGTAATCCATACCTGTAATCTAAAACCTCAACATCAGTTGGCTTTGGATGATGTTGGTAAAATGAGTAATACGAAGAGTCTCTGGATTATTTTTAATGCATCAGATCCTGTGCTGTGGTCTGTGTAAGAGAAAAGAGCCTTGGTTACAGTTCAGAAGACTGTTCCCAGAACCCCAGCATGCCCACAGCAAATACCACATTGCTAGTCTGTGCTCTGAGGGGCTGCATACCCACGGCAGGCTTGGTTACATGCAGTAAATGAAACGCCTTGTTCAGGGAATGTTTGTGTATTTAAGTATTGGTTTAATCATGTTCAGGGAATGCAATTGATTTAAACATAGCTCACGGTAAATCTGAGAGTGGGAACTTGGACTCTCTGTACTGTTTTTACTTCCCATCCATAATTAGGGAAAATTTCAAAAGTAGGAAGAAGGGAATGCAGATAGTTTAACAGAAATGGCATGGTGAGACCTTCAGGTGGTTGTAGATGCACAGAAAGGCAGCTAATGTCCCTTTCAGCAGCCTTTCACCTCAGGCCTGATCTAAATAAGCACATAGAACCTTTCCTTTGGCTTGAATCCTGCATGGGGCTTTCTGCTGTGTTTCCAGCAATGGATTTCATAGAATCTTTGCCTATCCCCCATCCTCATAGAGCAGCCCAACAGGTTTCCTGACCCAGTGTCCTTTGCTCCAGGGCACTGGACCATGGTGTTGGAACAACTCACCAAAAGCATGAACTTTGTGAAGACTGTAGAAGCACAGTGTACTCCCCATGGCCCTTCATACCTCAGATCCTGCTCTCTACGTCTCACTCAGCAACAGTAGTTTCCTTACCCTCTCTGGACTGGCATTATAAGGTCATTCGGGCTGTTCTGCCTGCCCAGAGTGCTTGTTCTTCTCCCACTCCACTATTTAATGAGATGCAGTTGAAATATTAAAGGATTCTTTCTCTTTCCAGAAAATTTAGTACTTGTCCAACTATGGTGCGCACTGTACACAAGGCACTTGACAAGCATGAGGTCAACAAATCCAACAGCCCTGTTCAAATCTATTATAGACCCTGCTGGGGAGAAATCTGAATTTCCTTGATCAGGACATAGCTAATCATAAATACTGGAATTTGGATTGAAATACTTGATTTCATTCATCACACATTACATTGTATAGTCTGCCTGCTATATTTTTTGTCTGCCCCACCGGGCTCTTGTTTCTCGCTTCTACCCAAACCCAGACAACAACCCCCTTCACAATAACAACAACAACAACAAAATAGGAAGAACCTCGCCAAAGAAGTGGAAGGCCTATTCATAGAAAACTACAGAACCCTGAAGAAACTTCAAGATTGAAGAGGACTTTAGAAAATAGAAAGACATCCCATGTTTCTGGATAGGAAGACCTAATATTGTCAAGCATACTTCTCAAGCTACTATACCCCAACAGCATTCTTCACAGGAGTAGGGGAAAAAAAATTAAATTTATATGGAACCAGAAAGGACCAAGAATTTTTAAAGCAATTCCAAGTAATAAAGACAAAGCTAGAGGAATCACAATCTCAGACTTCAAAAAATGCTATAAAGCAGCAGTAATTAAATCTACTTGGTACTGGTGTAAGAACAGACAGAATGACCAGTGGGACAGAATTAGGATAATGAAACAAACCCAAACACCCTCAGTCACCTGATTTTTGACAAAAGAGCCAAAACAATCCACTGGAGAAAAGACAAGGTCTTCAACAAACGGTGCTGGGAAATTAGGATCAGTTTCCAAGCTGCAGAGAAAGAATGCAGGCTGCAAGAAAGGCTGTCATCATCCAACTTAACAAGTTTAACGTATTTGCAGGCATAATTTTCTGCTATATAAATTTGGCTGTGGTAAAAGTCTAAGTAAAAAAGAACTCTTGAAGACCCAGGGTTTAATTTCCTTATTGCTCTTAAAGAAAAACACAGTAGCTGTTTCTAGCACTGGCCCCAAACATCTGACAGTTTCATTTGCTCCAGTGTTAATCCTACTCAGATGCCTCGCTAGGTCATGGCTAGGCCACTCGAGGACAGTTCGGAAAGAGGGATTGTGGTGCCTGGCACAGCCCAGACTACCCTAGCCATGCGCCATTGCCACGTGCCTGGGACACCGATGGGCAACAAAAGGGCCAGTAGGCATTTCAGGTTCTTTTGGAGATGCAGAAGGTTGTAGCATTGCCAGAGCCATCAGCATACCACGGTTTTGGCCCTTCTACTAAGTAACCCTACCTGCCTTCACATAATTAACCTGCCTTTATGTTCAGCTAACTCATTATAGGAAGAAAGCAGGCCTAAAGGCTTGTGTTTATTGTGACTTACTCAGTCATTTATTCAGAGGCTTTAGCAAGTGGCTTGAGGACAGGGTTACATGGCAAGTCTGAGACATCATGTCCTCCTGTTTCCTGTTCTTCTTCCCCATCTCCATGTAAGTAACCTTACAGAATGCCCCCTAGGCAAGAAATGAGACACCACCAAGGCCAGAGCCTTCCCTGTAAAGTTGACTCATGTTTGGAGCTAATGCAAATTCCATCTGCTGCTTAGTTATCCTTTTCAAAAATATTTGGATTGGTCAGAATTATTTATTTAAGAAACCCTCCATGGTAGATGATTTTATAATTATATCCATTTATTTCGGCTGGGGTAAGGTAGAGTGAAATGGATTAGTCCAACGTGCCCCAAACTGGAATTGCCACTAAATGCTTTGACTAGAAAACAGAGAAAGAAATCTGTGTTTATACAGAGAGTTCAATTTTACATTATTATACACTTTAAATTGTAGCAAGGAAAAAAAATGTACTGGTTAAGGTGATTAAAATTTAAATATTCTCATCCGAGAATTAGTATGTGATTTAAATGGCTCAGAAGATACAGTGCTAGAATCATAGTTGAAAGTAAATGTTACACTGATTTATTTGTAATGAAAATTTAAATCATATTTAGGTAAAAAAATATTCGAAGAATATTTTACCTGGTAGCATTCTTTTTTATATCATTTCTTTTTGTTTAAATTTTAAGTTGATCATTTATGAGGTATAAAGTAGTGTTATGATTTATGAGTACATGTGGGGTAATTTAAATTGTTAACATACCTATTTCGTCAAACACTTAACATTTGAGTGGAGGCATTTAAAGTGTAATCTTTTTGTGATTTCAACTCTATTATTAGCTACATTAACCACATTGTAAAATAGAACTCAAAAAACAAAAAGCCATACTTTTCCAGTCTAATATGTAATACTTTTGATGAAGGATTCTTTTTGTTTTGAAATTTTTTTCCAACTTGATTTCAACTATATTAGTGCCAAATATTGCACTTCCATTTTTCTTTCAAATGCAACAGGAGGTAAAATATTAGATTAAAGTAATCACTTTTTTAAAGACAATCTCCATAGAAGGACAGTTATATTAGACATTAAGTTTGTTACTTGAACTATACTGTTAAATAATGCTATACACTTTGAGACACAGAGAAGGGGGACACCGCTGGTTGTCATTCCTCTAATAAAATAGCTGTCAAAGGTGCTATAAGGGAACAGACTCCAAGCAATAATAGAGAAAACAAATCTGAGTGTTGTCTAAAACTCTGTTCTTCCAAAGACAGCATTATTTATAATTCTGCAAAGCTGACTTGATTGATATTGTTACTTGACTATAGCAATTTGTAAGTTTGATTAGGGAAAATATTAAATGTTTAAATAATGTGAACGAATTTTACAAAAATAATCTTACATTTTGTGTTTGTGTGAAAGGTTTAGTAAACATAAAACAGCATTGTGAATACATTAATGTTGCCCCACCATCAACTTTCATTTGTATAAATTTAAAAAGAATTCTGAATTTAGAATATGTCTCTCTTCTGATAAGAGCACACAATTAGGTTCTTCACTCCCAAGCTTTTATTTAGTACATTATTATTGGTTTGCATTTAATATGAAGTTTGGAATTTGGTAGATTAGAAGAAGAAATTGTGAAATAAATGAAAAGTGGAAATAAGTATGAAGGGGTTGGGGCCTTCCAGACCTGGAATAATGACAGTTGATAGCTAACAACATCATTCCAGATGGAACAGCAGCAGTCTGAAGAAGGTAACACATACAGTAGTTAATGTAATAGACAGGAATTGTCAATAAAGATCTACAATTACTTGGAAAGGAAACTGGTACCAGAACGCCTTCAGATCCCAAAATTCATAGGTGCTGGTATCTCTTACATGACAAAGTGCTGTTGGGACCGCTTGTGATCGACCCATGCCCTCGCCCGCGAATCTTACATCATCACTAGATGACTTATATACCCAATGCAAGGTTATTGCCGTGTAAGCAGTTGTTAACTTGTGTAGGGGATAATGACAAAAAAGGACTGCACACATTTAGTACAGGTGCAGTGTATTTCAAATATTTTCTCTCTGTTGTTGGCTGGATTTGGATACAGAAAACCAATTGAATGTAAGACACTTACAAAAGATTCCACCGTGAAGATGACTTGAACAAAGTGGTGTAATCCTTAAGTAAACATGAGTGAGTGAAAGGAGATAAGCTTTTGTTTGCCGCCCCTCCCCTCAGAGTGCAGCAGCCCTTCTGACACACAAGACGTGAGGGGTGAATGCTGTGCTTTCTCACCTGTCCATTCAGTGTTGGCTGTAGTTTGTGCCCGGTGCTGTGCACTGTGCTTGGCACTTTCCTTGTCTTATTTAACACACAGGAATGAAATAAGTTCACCCGTGGCTGTTCTTAGTCTGGATTGCTTACACCTCAGACAAAAGTTCATCACTTAAACATTATAACTTTATATGGTTATTTTTAGTACAATTTAAAATTGTAAAAGTTTACTTAATAAATTTTGCATGTAATTTCTAACTATTTTTATTTGCTAATGAGGTACTTTTAGAGACTTTTTTTTTCTTTTACCTTTGAACCTCGTGTGTTAGGCACCTTTCCACTAAGTTGCATCCCTGGCCTCATTTTTGTTTAAAACATTCTATCAACTTATATTAATTGAGACTCACCAAGTGAGTTATAACAATGTGGACTTTCACATGTGCAGTGTAGGGTGGTTTTGTTAGCCTCTGGACCAAACTTCTGCACTTCCCTGGTGGGTGTGGGACTCTGCACCCTGGGCATGCTGCCCCAGCCTGATCCTGTCTTATTCTGGATGAAAGATAACTTCCCTTAACCCTGGAAGCAATTTCTAGAAATATGCTCCCAGCAGCAATCCCAAATGAAATAATATCCAGCTTTACGATTTAGCGGGATCTTTGAAAATATCATGCAAAATAAATGCCATAGTTCACTTGGGCTTCTGTAGCAGCCCACTATGGTCTATGTATCTTCAACAACAGAATTTCCTTCCTCATTTCTCTGGCATGGGAAATTCCAAGGTCATTGTGCCAGCAGAACTGGTACCTAACGAGGATCCACTTCCTGATTGATAGGTGGACGTATTTTTACTGGATTGTCATGATGTCGAAGGGAAGAAAGTGGTCCTATTAGCTCCTTATAATGTCACTAATCTCATAAGGGCAGAATCCTCACGACCTAAGCACCTTCCAATAGGTCCTATGTCTTACTAGTAATGCATTGTGACTATGTTTCAACCTGCGAATTTTAGGGGAACATACTCAGACCATAGAAGTAAAGAGGAAGAAAATCTCTGTTGGGGAGTGACTTATTAATAAAGGAGTATCTACTAGCCACAGATCTTTCAGGACATTTCCCAGGCAATTGAACCTACAATTGCTATAAATTTATGTCTTAGCTAAAACTTCATGAGGAAGAGGAACAATATCAAAGGATAACATAGGTGACTTCTCAGTATTGTGCTCAGTTATAGGCTCTTGTCCCTTTATTTAGCATGCTGTGTTTTAAACCAGAGATCTCCAGTCCCTAGTATCCTAGACTGATACCAGTACACAGCTCTGGAAGGACTGGACTTTTGGGAGAGATGAGACTGGAACAGGAGGTGAGCCTCCAGTGAAGTTCTGCCTCCTGTCAGTGGCTCCTACCCGGTTCTAATGCCACTGCTGATTGACTGGAGTCAGAGATCCTCTCCTGCTGCTGCTGCTGCTGCTGCTGCTGCTGCTGCTGCTGCTGCTGCTGCTGCTGCCGCGCCGCCACCGTTGGCCTTTTCAGAGCTAACTGCTACAGAACAAATGCACTTCCTTATTTCACCCTACCCTTAGGAGAATAGTCTTTGACTAACCTGGTCCCTGGTGTCAAAAGGTTGGGGACCACTGTTGGAGAGTATGTTGAAGTAGGCACAGTTGTTCTTACCGAGAAATACCGAGAGAGCTTTCTCTTCTGCCTGAAGGTTCAGTGTTGTTACTAAAGAGGCCAAAACATACTCCAGTCCAAGCTGCTGCAAACATCCCCTTAGGACTCTGCCCATAGTTCTGCCTTGGTTCGCGTGAGTGAGTTGCAGAGGAGAAAATCTGCACCCTGATGTTTACTTCTATGCATTGGGCTTTGGCAAAAACCAAGCTGAGCATTTTTGTTGAGTCCTGTACCCCAGACTTTCACATCCTTCATTTTTAAAGGACTGTAGTATGAATAAGCCATAGGCCCAGGCAACAGAGGAGATCTGAAAGAGTTCCCTTAAAGCCTCTGTGAGGAGGTCTGATAGTTTCAGCAGTGACACATCATTTACCAAATCCTACACTTAACACAGCAGCGGCCATTGCTTAAGCCCATACTGTTTGGTATGTGCTACCTCATTTGATCTGTAGTCACCCTGTGACATGGGTATGCCCATCCCCATCCACCAAGACACATCTGAGCACTGGCATGGGCGGATTGGCTTGGTTTGCATCTCAGCCTCACCCCTCACCAGCTGTGTGGCCTGAAACGTGTCACTTTACCTCTCTGGAAACAGGTCACTTTACCTCTCTCTGTAAGATGCGGTGACAATAGCATCTCTCTAACTGGGTCATTGTGAAGAGTAAATGAGTGACTGTGCCCAGAGCTCTTACAGTATGCAGCACCTGACTTGGTGGAAAAGGCTGTGGCACACTTAGTGTAATTGCCTGTAGCAGCAGTATTTGGATCTGGCTCCTACAGATTGTCTCTTGCCTGGTGAGTGGAGGCTGTCTGGTCGAGAGAGCCTTAATGCCGTGCTACGTTGTTGCCTTGTTAAATCATTCCCATAAGAGAAAGTAGTGTCATAGCTACTGATATGTTAAGCCTTGAGTAAATGCCAAGGCTGAGTGCTCTACCCACATTGTCACCAGCCCTCCTTGACTGACCAGATGAGGAAACTTCACTCTGGCATGAGCGGGAGCACACCACAGATCCTTTGGTTCTAAAAATCAATCCTTTCACATTGTCCAGTGTAACCATATTCCCTGTTGGCCTGAGATAGTCGTGGCTTACACCTTTGGCCACATTTCCTCTCAAACAAACTGGATGATGAATTATACCGCAGTCCCCCTAGTGATCCTCTACTGTCCCTCAGCTGTTTACACTGCAGGTGTCCCAAGTTCCCTGGCCTGTGGCCTGTTAGGGACTGGGCCGCACAGCAGGACGTCAGCAGCATCTGATGCTTCATCTGTATTTGTATCCCCACCTAGCACTTGCTTTAGGGCTTAAGATCTGCCTCCTGTCAAGTCAGCAGCAACATTAGATTCTCATAGGAGCTCAAGCCCTATTGTGAACTGTGCATGCAAGGAGTCTGTAGTATGTGCTACTTATGGGAATCTAATGCCCGATAATCTGAGGTGGTGGTAAGGGATGATGCTGATACTGCCCACACCTCCTCTCCCATCCCTGCCTCCGTGTACAGTTTGTCTTCCACAATCGGTTCGTGATACCAAAATGGTTGGGGGCCTGTGCTTTAAAATAACTCACAGTTGCCCAGCTGTTAATGTCATCTGTATACTTTTTAGGTTTGCTTTAAATGATCTCTGAGTCTTTAATGAGGATGTCGTGTTCCTTTTGAAGAGAAAACCTCACTAATAACTCAAAGGTTAATATTTGTACAAGAAGACTCTATTTCCTAGCTCACTGCTGTGAGTTGAGACAGAAGCAAAAAGTGCTAAATACCATCTGTGACTTGTCCCCTTCCCATTGGAAGAGTTGTGTTAATTTGAAGGAATTGTTCCACAGAAATAAATTCCACAGAAACTGCTCCTTAAGAATCACATACAGGACCTGGTGGCCCAAACCTATGATCCCAGCACTCTGGGAGACTGAGTCCGGAGGATCACAAGTTCAAACTCAGCCTGGGCCAATTACTGATTTAGTATGGTGCTGTTTCAAAATCAAAACTAAAGAATGGAGCTCAAATCTGAGTACCACGAAACAAGAGAAAGAAAGGAATCAAGTAGATTCACACAGAAGGTTATAACGGTAACAATACAAGAACAAATTACATATTTCCATGAAGTCTCAAAAGTTTCTTTAAAAGCTATGGTTACATGTAACACTTAAACATGGTGTGTCACCATTCCCAAGTGTGCTTATCCCAACTGTGTGGCCTCTATCACCACAGCCAACCTCCAGGGGTGCTTCTTAGTGTTGTCTTGGGAATGCTGCTCCCAGGTCATCGCTGGAGCCTGGACATATGGTATGTGCCCCTTCTGGGGGATTCAGACACTAAAAAAATGATTTCCTCCTTAGTAACATGAACAGGTTGATTTCCTCCTTAGTAACATGAACAGGTTGAGGATGCTTCCAACAGATAGTAATCCTCCCTTATCCACAGAGGGTATGGTCCAGGCACCCCATTTGATGCCTCAACACAGATATTACCAAACCATACAAGCAGACTTTATTTTATCTGTGACAGAAACTGAGATGCAGAGGATTGGAGAAACTGCTGAAGACATCTAGTTAGGCACATGGAGGTGATGTTCAAACTTGCAGGTTTTTCTCAAACCCAAGCTCTGTTGCCTCTGATAATAGCAGCACGGAAAGCGACTCAGTTGGAGTCAGACCTCTGAAATACTCCTATGTTTGGGGACTTCCTGCTCCTCTCTGTTGTGGTGTTGGTTGTTCTGTTGTTGTTGTTGTAGTTGGATCACCATAAATACTAGAGAAATCCACTTTGCTCCAAATCTGAGCCTCTTCTTGTCTAACACTATTTTTTAAAACCATGATTGCTTATCTTCTTGTGCTCTCCCCCATGGCCTGCCCTCAAAGATTGCTTGTTTGCTTTCCATTTTCTTTAGAAACACAGAATAAATTCCCCCTGCATGTACTCTTGTCTAACTAAAAAACACTATTAATATTGTACTTTCTCTGACAATAAGTTCTGTACATAAGTGTGCACACATGTGTGTACTAATCAGAAGCAGAGCTAGAACTGTATTGAAGTACAGAAGACTTTTGGAAACTGGGCATGGTCCTTGTACACCTGTAATCTCAGCACTTGAGAGGCTGAGGCAGGAGGATTGTGGTGAGTTCGAGGATAACTTGGCCTACCTAATGAGTTCAGGATCAACCTAGACTAGAGTGAGACTAGCCCACTCCCCCCAAAAAAAACTTAAGACCTTCTTGGAATGCCAACCCTGACTCTTGTCTTCATATACCACACACAACAGATCTCTATGGATACAGTGTGCCTTATTCATATGTGAGGAGTATGTTACACTCTGTTGCTCAGCTTGGAAAAACATTACTTGTGATTCAAAAAAATAAAAAAGGTAATGCTAACAGAGGCAGAATAGCACAGTAATTATGAAGCAAGGCTGGGAATCAGAAGGGCTTGGGTAGGAATCCTAGCTCAGCCACTCTCAGCACTTTGAACTCAAGACATACTCATTCACTTACTTGATAGATCCTTATAAACTTTGTGTACTAAGTACTGTGTTAAAGACCATAGGGATTCAGGAGAAGGCAAGCAAACAAATAAGCACAACACAAGGCTGTTGAAAGAAACTGAAATACTAGAAGGGAGACAGTAAATTCATGCATGACCACACTTTTCATATATCTAAGACATGACCAGTCTCAATACTTCCCCATGCCTTTATGGTCCAGACCCCTTGAGTCATTCTGTTATCCTGTTAACTAGCTCCTGCACTTCTTTGTAGGCCCCCTCGAGCTCTATCATATGAATTCCAGACTTCTCTCGGGAGCTCAAATTGTCCAGTAGAGTCCTATGGGGCTGGCCAGGGTCCTTACAGCACACGCATAGTCATGCCTTCCAAGATTTCCTGCCTCTCCCTTCCATGCCAGCTGCGTGTGCCTCAAGGCCTCTACTTGTTTTCCTCAACACCTTTGTCCTTACTCCTTTTCCTTCTTTAGAACCTTGCTCAGATGTCCTCTTTCCCACGAGGCCTTCCTTTTCAGCACATAGAGAGAACAGTGTCTGAGTGTGGAAGGTGCTAACCTACCTATTGAACATGTAATGTGCGGACCAGATGTATTCTGTAATACTTACAATAGTTCTACTGCCTATTGGTGGAATAGATTCACCAGTCTTGAGGTGATAGGAGTATTCTTCCTTTTAAAGAACACTGAAATTTAGATGTCATGATAGTAAGGCCAGAAATTTTAAATGAGTGAACATTTGGCTTCATAAAATGAGATAAGAAAAAGATACATAAATTATCTTACTTGTTCTTGCCTAACTTTGGGCTCACAACTCAATTCCAGAAGCTAAAGGACAGAACAAATTGTAGAGGGTTAGGAATGGTTTGTTAGCCCAAAACTTTCACAAGTTTTATCTGTAGTAGGAATCAACAGTGCTGAAAGGCTGCTGCTCCCTTAAGACTTAAAAAAAAAAAAAAAAGTGAGAAGGCCAGACAGTTCTTAGGACCTCAAGAGCTGGCTGAAAGCAAAGTCTCTTTAGCAGTGGCTTTACTTAACAGGATTTTTATCCAGTTCTGTCCCAAATCCCTTAAACTGTCCAGGGGTGGGAGTGAGAGAATCAGTGGCAGGTAAACCAACTAGGAAATCCAAATGACGTAATTTCTTGGGGCATGACAAACAGAATGTAAGTTAAACTACCTAAAAAGCCTGATGGGATGGAATGCTGTGCTTTCTCAGTGGCTGTTGGACACAGATATGAGAACAAAGAAAACTCTGTTCAAATGTACTCTCCAGTGAGCTAATCTATGAGTCAGTACTCAAGAAAAGAGCCAGAGAGAACTGAGGAGAGTACTACAGAGCTATCAGCCCAGTTGTATATAAAAGCACAGAGCCAAAGAACCGCAAGGAGTGGAATGCCAGATGTCGTGGATACTTCACCTCACAGCACCACAATTTCTTTGGCTTAATGGTGATCCTGAGACACATGAGTCGTGGAGCCAACCTTCATCACTCAACCTCTAGCTCACCCTCTTGCTGGCACAGGCAAACCATCATGCTCGTGGACAAATTATTGAACAGTCTAGTATCCTGGGGCCTTGATTTCTTCATTTGTAAAATGAAGGATAGTAACAACCCCTGCCTAACAGAGTCATTGTGAGAGTTAGTATATTACTATTTGTAAAGCATCTTAGTAAGCCAGGACATAGTAAGTATTGTCCAAGTGTTATTTCTCTAGTCATCATGTAGTAAGTACCTAACAAATATTTATACTAGTAAATACAGTCTGTCTTTATAACCACAAGGCATCTTTGTAATTTCCTTATTTATTTTGTGATAAACTTAATAGGCTGTATTTTCTGTTGACCTTTTCCAAAAGACTTAAGAGATTAAATGCATTTTATGTATTTAAAATGTATTTGAAAATGCAAGGTAGCATTTCAAAAATTTAAACAGAAAGTGTGTATCTTTATAATAACTGTGTAATATTGTGAAAGTTTTAACTTGCAAGACTTATCAGAAAGATTCTAGAGTAAGATCTTAGCATGTGGAAAAGATGATTCCTGTGTACATAAGTGTTATTAGCTTTAAGTTTTGAAAGTGTTAGCCCAGTTGTCATGAATGACTTTATTGACAATATTGCTATCTCCATAATGCTACGGGACATTAGATCTATTTTCTTTCCTCCACTCAGCCAACTTCGTTTTGTTAAAGCATTGTCATCTATCTGATGGATGAATACTTTCTGTCCAAAAATGCCATTCCTCCCCTTCCTCCCCCACCCCCCAGTCAACTGGGCAGGTTAATACAGCCAAGAAGCTAGCGTCAGTCATCCCCCAAGAGTCAGAAGTCCTTGACCTTGGTGTTCTACTATGCCAGGCCTGGATTGTAAGGAGAATCCCCTACTTTAAATATGTGGTCCTCCACAGTATGGCATCACGTTGCACATTCTCGTTCTTAATATCTGATGACCCTGACCTGCCTTCAGCCAGAGTGAGTCCTAGTAGGTCTTCTTAACCCGAATCTCTCTATCTCCAATGTTGCTGCTTAGTGACTTTTTAACCCGCTGACCCCAACCCTGCTCCTTGGTTATAAATCCTTCCTGGCCCATGCTGTATTTGGAGTAGAAACCAGTTCTATGATGAAGTCTCTTTTTACCTGTTGCAGTTGCAGTAGCTCCTGAACAACACTTGTTTCTGTTGTTCTAAAAAAAAAAAAAAAAAAAAAAAAAGGCAAACAGTGAGAGAGCCACAGAGCTCTGCATGAGAATGGGATCCAGCTGCATTCCTGGGGGCTCAAATTTCACATTGTCTTCCCACAAGAACCTAGTCATCTTTTATCTTTTGGAGGCAGAGAAGACCAAGCCCTAGGTGTGATTGTGGCTGTGGCACTGGGAGCTGAGATACTTCCCAAGAGTCTGCATTAAGGAGAATGATTTTGCCCTGCATGCCCTTCTCTTCAGTAGGAAAGCAAGGCTTTGAATATCACCATCCATTGTGAGCACCTTCCAGGTCACTTATGGGTAAAAGACCAAAAATTCCATTTTAGACTGTTTGAAAATTGACTTCTTTTTGTGGATATAACTTCAGGTGTTAGTTTGATGCAGCCTGGGGAAAACTACTTTCCTGTGCTAAAAACAGTAGTCATAATGATAAATTTAGAAAACCACTCAATGATATTTGCACTTCCAGCCCTACAGTTTCACTTTTGGATTCTCATTTCACCAATGCCTGCAGACATTATTCTTAAATATTAGTTTAAACATTCAGAACTAATTTTATTCGTGATTTTTCAGAACAGTTGGGCAATGATGTCCTTTTAACCCCCCCCCCCCAAAAAAAAAAACATACATCTATTGCCTCTCTCTACTTGCTGCTAACAGAGGTTTGCTGGTGCAAAAATCCTGGATGGAGCCACTTAAAAGTGGGCAAAATTGCTGATAGCAACTTTTCTTTTTTTCTCTCTAAACTGGTTGGGGATTGGGGAGTGGGCATCTTAGTTTATGCTGCTAAAATGGAATACCTTAAACAGGGTAAATTCATAAATAAGAGAAATGGATTACCTATAGTCTGGAGAGCAGGAAGCCTGAGACCAAAATGCTGGCAGATATGACCAGCTGCCCCAGGTGTCAGGGGAGGGCTGTCTGGTTCATAGATAGTACTTTCTGGCTGCATTGTCACGTGACAAGGGGGCAAGCAGACTCTCGTAAGCTTCTCTAGTGATAGCAGTGATCCCATCTATAAAAGTGGAGCC
Organism: Ctenodactylus gundi; assembly: GCA_004027205.1. Lineage (NCBI taxonomy): Eukaryota > Metazoa > Chordata > Mammalia > Rodentia > Ctenodactylidae > Ctenodactylus > Ctenodactylus gundi. The sequence goes on from PVKB01000282.1 coordinate 421,907, forward strand.
TCCATGACCCATTTGTGTTCTTAGAGTCCCACCTCTTACTTCTTCTATGCTGGATTTGTTTCAGCATATGAACTTACAGCGTCAGTATGTATACCCTAGGCCATGCACAGTGGATAGAAAGAGTAATTTATAAATTTTCCATTGTGACAGAAAATCTAACTCTCCAAACAACTTATCATTCATCGGCAGGATTTTGAGACATTGCTTTATTCTTTACTATTTCTTTGGACTTTTTTTTATCTTGGAAATGTCATAGAATGCATGCAGACAATGTTGGTGACCATAATTCTTTCCATTACTCTGCTCCAGACTTTCTCCCGGGTGACACCTCTTCCCAGATTAACCTGTGAAAGGACAGCCAGGGACAGCTGTAGTGGTCTGGTTCTTTGGAGCTCATTGTAGTTCCACAGATAAGGAAGAATGTTCGAGAGCTCCATGTTTGAGACCATGTTTGAGCAGTTCAGATTGTTGAGGCTTTGTGCATTGTGCACCTTATCTCAGTTTAAGTCCCTGAACAACGTGGTAAGGTCAGCTGGGATTGTCATTCCTTTACTATCAAGGAAATCAGGCCACAAGTTTAGGTAACCTGCTTCAGAGACATGGCTGCCAGTGGGCCACAGATGCCAGGATTGAGATAAGACCTCTCTGACTTCAGGTTCCTCCTTCCAGTCAACATCTGAAATGGTTTTGTGAATAAGTGTACAAACCCCCATATTCCATATGTGAGTATATAAGTCTCTGGCTCCGAGGGCTCCTTCTGCAAAGGCATGGTGCTGCTAAGTAGCATGAGTCAAAGTGGAAAAACATGTGTCCAGGCAGATTCACAATAGCCAAGTGATGTCTGCACACAATCACTTTATCATTAGATCAGAAACAGTACAACACACGATTTTCTTACTGAGATTGCTTTGGGAAATCGGCTTTACCTGTGACTTTTTCATCTTCCTCATCTAGCTTTGCTTCTCTCATTTGTCTTGAAGATTGTGTAATAGTCGAGGATAATTGGGGATGTAGGAATAGGGACCATACTGATAAGCCACTGTCTCCCAGGAGAAATTCTAGGCTGCGTACCTCTGGCATTTCAACAGATGACCATCTTTCTCTGTAATTTGTTTTGATATTAGAACATGAGATAATGGAATACGGGGTGGTGCTGCCCCTCCGGTCACAAAAGGATAAATGTTCAGGAAATTCAAGGTTGAGACCAGCAGCTCATATTGTTGAGTCTTTGATTTGTTACTGAAGAACTGTGATATAAAACAGATCACATTTTAAGTACATGCCCCCAGGATCTGTGGAATTCCCAAGGAAGGGGAGCAAGAATGTCTGCACCTGGACTCAGTCTAAGACCCAGAGAACAAGGGGTAATTATTGAAAACCAAGAAGATGAGACTAGCTGGAATCAGAATCCACTCAGGCCCTGGACTTCCCTAGCTGGACAGCACCCACATGAGGTGCACTAGTGGTGCGAGCACCCCTGTGAAGAGCATGGATTTGGGGGTGCTCAGTGTGAAGCTCTGCTTCCAGCCCATTAGGAAAACCATCTGTCCAGTAGCTTTCTCATGCATCCATTTGAATATTTCAATATAATGGAGAGGCAGGGGTGAATAACGCAGATGCCTCCATGTCCCCGTTTATTCTGAGACACTTCTTTATGTTCTGGGGCAGGAGAGACACAATAAATACAGACGATTTCGGTTGGTGACGGGTTCATAGGAGGACAGTGGTAGGATGCAACAGCTGTGAGAAAATGCTGGTTGAGTGGGGCAGGCCCAGAGAAGCCAGAAGCATGCTGATCTCCTTAGTCCATGTGCAAACACGGGGGATGGTCTGAAAGGATCTCACCGATGTAACAGCCTAACAGGGCCTTTGGTACATTCTCATGGGGGTCTGAGAAGTCGGGGAGAGTCCATCAAAGTAAGGGAAAGCAGTAAGTGTTAATCTTCTCTTTCCAGATTCAATTGTCCCATCTGAGAATATAGTTTTGAATCTGAAAAATGTAATCTGTTCCATGGACAAAACCTATAGTCGTGTTTTATCTCATTTTTGGTTGATTACCCCTGGAATTGCCCAGTAAATAAAGCATGCGGGGTCTTTGTATTTCGTTTGCTTTGTAGTCACCATTGACCTCCCTCGTCTTCCTAGTTGTGGTCATTATCGTCTTCTTGTTCTGCATTGTCGGGGGTTGAACCTGGGGTCCTCACACAGCCACAGTTGCTGCTTTTCTTGGTTTTTTACTCTGAGGCAGTCTCTAAATCACTAAGTTGCTTAGGCGGGGCTCTGACTTGTAGCCCTCCTGCCTGAGCCCCTGGGAGTGCTGGGATCGCAGGCCTGTACCACCACACCTGGATTGCTTTTTAATCTTCTGACAGGGCTGGGGGAATGGCTCAGAGGTTAAGGCGCTTACCTAGCAAGTGCTAAGTACCCTAGTTCTATTCACCAGCACCACATAAGCTGGGCGTGATGGTGCACCCCTGTAATCCCAGCACTCAGGAGGCTGAGGCAGGAGGATTGCCCTGAGTCCAAGGCCAGCCTGGTCTCCGTACTGAGTTCAGGACCAACCTGGACCACAGAGTGTGACCCTGTCTCAAAAAAATCTTCTGACAATGTAACAGTTATACTTTCTTCCTAGCGTCTTGCATCTATATCTGTTTTTGTACAGAAAATGTCCATTTGGACATTAGTTAGTGGCCTCCTTTTTTATCTTTTAACCTATTTTTTAATGTACTCAAAACCAGTTTTCCCCCAAGTGTCCTAGCTTTTCTGTGTGTCCAAGCAATGTCTCATAGGTACCGGTGCTGTTTGTTTTGATACAGGGACTTTCTCTGTAGTCAGGGCTGATCCTGAACTCACTATGTAGCCCAAGCTGGCCTTGAACTCACAGCAGTTGTCCTGCATCAGGTTCCTGAGCACTGCAATTACAGGTGTGTGCCACTGTGCCCAGCTTCTGTGGTGCTGGGGCATGGAGCTAAGGGCCTCGCTCATGGTAGTTGAGTGCTGTTGCTGCTGTGCTACTCCTCCAGTCCGGTCACAAGTACCATGTAACTTTCCTCGCCAGGTCTCTGTTTCTGGGGTCATTTCTGGAACACTTTCCAGCTGATCATCACTTGCTGTCACACCACTTCCTGTCAGCATACTGCTGGAACTGCCCTTGGCTTCTCCTGCAGTAGGCTTCCTTCCCCTGGTGGATGGCCACTCCGTCTCCCCCTGCTCATTTTCACCTCCCAGTGAGGCACGTGGTCTTCAAGTGCTGAGTGCCGGGGCTTTACTTCTGAATCCCTGACTGTCTCAAGTGTCCTCATTCTTGCCTTGTGTTTGAAGGGTTGACTGAATGTAACAGTTTAAGTTAATGATCATTCTTAGTCCAAAAAAATTCAGTTTCCTCAATTTTGAAGACATCAACAGCTGCTCTTGAACATAGCACCATTTTGATGCCCTACATCCATCTCCTTTCCTGTTCCTTCACTTTTATCATTTTACTATATTTTCTGGTATATTTCCTTGATTTTTTTCCTCAAACCATTTTATTGAACTTTTTTTTTACTTCAAACATATATTTAATTTCTAAAGGTTATTTTTTTTGCTTTTTTTTTTCTTCTGAACATTTGGTTTTTATTTTAGGGCAGTAATAGCTTCACTCATTTCTCTTGACAATTTTTCTGGGTCTTTTGAAGTTCTCTTCAAATGTTCTTTGAATATCTGGTTTTCCTGCAGGTCCCACTTCTATTTGATTAGACAGGCCTCTGGCTTTCATGTTAGAGGCTCAGCAGTCCATTAACACTTGAAAAGGAGTTCCTGAGAATCAATTGGGATCTCAGAGTGAAGGTGGGAGTTGTTGACAGCACAAGCTCTGTATGGCATCCTATGCTGAACTAACTTTCTCCAACTTGGAACTGCTGACTTCAGTAGGGGGCCCCCCTACCCCCTCCAGTCCCCCATCCCCCCAGTGCATGCAAAAAAAGAAAAAAAGAAAAAAAAAGTCTTGCCTTCCAATAGCGCTCAGTTTCCTCAGAGGGACAAAAATTTCTTTTTTGGCAGATGCCCTGTGTTCTGCTCTCAGTAGAAGGACAGCCAAAGGCCCTATATTGTGCTGATATTCTTTACATTGGTCCTGTGGACTCCAGCCTCCACCTGCCCCCGGGACTCCTAGGTTGTAGCAGGAGTGGGGTGGGGGCCTTATTTCATTTGCCCTGTTGGGGTCAAGGTCTCTGGCCCACCACTGCTTTAGAATGTCACAGGCTCCATATTTTCAATTTGCTTCTAACCATGCACTCTGGACCTCCTGACTCTTGGGTCCAGGCACGTTAATGGTTGTTGCCAAGCAAGTGCATCAGTTTTCACAGGAGTCTTCCCACAGTCAGTCTGAATTGGGACGTCGACCCCTACCTTCCTATGAGGTCGTTTACATCTGCTGTGTATCTCTCTTGCTCCTTTTGCCTTTTTAAGTTCTCATTTTAACAAGGGATGAAAAGAGATACATAAACAATGTCATATTGCCTTCCATTTCAAATCAGAAGTAACAGTTGAGTCTTTTATGGACTCATTTTCTGTGTATTTCCGATGACTGAAATGGCAGCAGTCAGGCTCTAGTCAGGATGCTACACCCTGTAGAACCTATTCGCATAAAATCCTGCAACGCGTTAACATGATATTGTAAAGATTTCATACACAGATAACAACGATAAATTATTCAATTAATCATGCTTCCTGCTTTATAAATAGCAACAAAGGAGGAATCTGTCAATTGTGCCAGACTTGTTTTTAACGCTGTCCTGATTGTAGGGTCTCAGATAGTTTTTCTCAATGCAAACTTCCTCTGGGAGACAGAATGAAGGCACATTTCTAAGTTAATTAAGACTATTTGTGACAGGGATTCAATTCTATTCTATTTATGTACAAAATGTGTTTTTTTTCCTTCTTCAGAGAGGAGTAGGCTAAAATTTTCATGGAGGAAAAGTCTTCCTAATTTTGTGTCTTCTTTTATCTGTGCTAATCTGCCTTATCTTCTCTCTCTCTCTCTCTCTCTCTCTCTCTCTCTCTCCTATTTCAGTTTCTGTTGAGATGTTTATTAAATTGAAGGGCCAATCTAATGGAGGAGACAAGGGGAGGGCCGTGTTCCCCAGGAATATCTTACTGTTCACTGGGCTAAGTAAATAGAATTGGCCTCTGTTCTCCCACTGTGAGGCCACCACTACTGGCATAATCTTCCCAATTGAGTTGTTCAGGATGATCAATCAAGTTAAAGTAAACTATGTGGATCTATAAGAGGTAATTTAAAAACTACAGTAAATGTTTAAAATTTTTAAACATGACCATGACACATGACCATCAGTCCCCCTGCACATATTTCCACCACATTTTGAGCATATTTATCCCATCAAGTTTTCCTCTTTCTGGAGCATTCTAGAATCCTTTTTCAGGCCTTTATGAGATATGATTAAAAACTGCTGCCAAGCACCATCCCAATGGAAAGGCCAGCTCATAAGAACATTCTGGTATGACCTGGTACTGTGCAGCTTCTGGCTCTTCCCCAAAGTCAAAATTATCATGAATGGTAAACACTTTAAATCAATTCAGGATGGAAGGCAGCCCCAACAGCAAAGCTGAAAATATTCACAAGACAGGATTTCCAGAACTGTTTCAGAAGGTAGCAAGAATGCTTGGATAAGTGTTTTTTGAAGTGATGGAGGTTTTTGAGAGGGATTAATAACAATATGTCTTTCAGTGTGATAAATTTTTTATTGAAACATCCTTTTTAATTATATATCCTGGATGGATCTCTTAAAACCCCCTCTTACCATGAATTTTCAAACACTCCGCTTCCTTGGAAGCAAAGCAAAATGAATGAACTGTGGCTAAGAGGAGTTATGATGGCATCAGGCCTGGGTTGCCCTGTCTGCCCACAATATTTCAGGCTCAAAATAAAACGTATTTAGTAGGCTAGTCATCTATAGAAATTAGCATTCCACGATGTCACTGGATATTTTCATTATCCTTTTTACAGTTCTCAAATTCACACTCTAGTGTTATGTGTGAAGGAAAATGGAAAGTAGAAAATGCAGCTTAAACTTACCTGGAACATTTTTCAGATAGTTTAATAAATAAATTCTTTTTTGTTCCTTTTTAATAAAAGAAAGCAATCACTGTTTTGTGTCACTAGAATAGGCTTTCACATTTAAGTGGAACTTGTAAAGTATCGTTTTTAAAATGTCACCAATCACATTATGTACCTCTATTAAAATAGCCATTTAGATGTAGAATTGATAAAGATATTAGGAAATGTCCAATATGATATTGTTGACTCTTCTAAATAGGCTACAAAAATTCTGTAGAACTTAAAAAGTGATTCTTTCCTTTTAAGTTTAGTAGATTATGAAGTCAGTCCTTTATGGCGAAGAGGAGTTCCGGGCCTGGCTTGCACTGTCTGCCAGCAATATTTCAGTCTTGAAACAAAATATAGTTAGTAAACCAGTTATATGTGGAAACTGATATTCCACATTCATTATACATTTAACTTTTTTGCACTGGATATTTGCATTGTGTATGGCATCTTTAATGCTGATACATAATCTTACTAAACAACTTTTAAATAAAGCACTTCAATTTAGAGTAAGAGTCAGTGAGATGTGGAGTTGTTCTGTTTAAATTATGTGTTAGCTTTGCATCACTCTGACAAAATTCCTAAGAAAAACAGCTTGAAGAGGAAAGGTTTATTTTAGCTCCCAGTGTTGGAGTTTTCCGTTCATGGTTGGCTAGTTCTGTCACTTTAGTCCCGTCATGAGGCAGGACGTGACGACAGAAAAGTGAAGGAAAGCTGCTGGCACCATGGTAGTCAGGAAGCGAGGGGAAGAGCAAAGCCGGGAACAGCACGAGGCATACTCTGCTGAATCGCTACTGTAATGATGTAATGACCCACTTCCTTCAGCTAGACCTCGCGTCCACGCAGCCCATTCAGATATGAACTCATCAGTGAGTCAGTTGACGCTATCAGCACCACCGTGATCCAGTCACCTTTCAAAACCCTATCTCTGAATGTGTGAGCTTCTGTGGGACTTTTTCTATCTAAACCCAAATAGATGGTATTGAATTTTTACGTGGAAGTGTTGGTGGGAAACAATTTCAGAGAGCATTATGAATGTATTAAAATTCTATTTTTCCTAATCCATCTACTTTGAACTTCCTGTCTTCCTAGGAATGAGTAATTTCACATTAGTGCCTTTGCCTTAAGTGCTATTTAAGGAACATATTTTAATGCAAGCCATATCCTGAACAATCATAGGAAAAATGACTTGCTTTTCATTTAGAAAAGGCTTCATCTTAGGATTTTAAAACAATTTAGGAAATAGCCTCATGTTTTTTATTGTGATACAAAAGCTTGAACTTCTGTGGCAGATTTTATCAATTTTTTCTTCTATAAATCACACTTTTGGTGTCATATCTAAGGGTATTTCATCAAACCCAAGGGTTAGCAAAAATTCTTTTCTAAAAATTCTTTATATTTATGATTTTCAATCAAATTTACTGTATTTTCAGGGTTAGTTTTATGTAAGGTATAAAGAATAAGCTGTGAGATTATATTTTTGCGTATGGATATCCAGTTGCTCTACACCATTCACTGAAAAGAATCTTTCTTCCTCCATTGAGTTGTTTTTGAACCTTTGTCAGAATATGTTGACTGTACTTGTATGGAGCTGATGATGGGTTCTCTGTTCTTTTCCATTGATCTGCATCTTATCCTTCAACCATGAGGTTCTGATTACTGTAGCTGTGTTGTAACTCTTGGAATCTAGTGTAATAATTCCTCCGACTGTATCCTGCTTCTCAGAATTGTTTTAGCTATTGTAGTTCATCTGCCTTTCCGGATATGTTTTAGAAAAATTTTGTGTTTGTCAGTATCTTTTGGGAAGTTTTCCTGGATACTCATTTTTCTTTCTTCTCTCTCGCATTCATTTGGCCTCCTTTATTTTACTACCTATTCTTTGTTGTCTGTGTTGTCTGATACAATTGTATACATAGAAAATCTCCATCTGCAGAACTCTGTATAAGTAAAAACTCCCAGAACTTAGCAGCAGATTCCAGAAGGCCATACTGTATAAGATCAACAGAAAACAGAAGTCATTTGTATTTCTCTACAGCAGCAATGGGTATGGAAACTGACATTAAAAATGTAATACTATTTGGAGGGCTCAAAAAATGAACTACTGAAATAGATCTACTAAATCACACATAGAATTTATATAATGAAAATTATAAAACACTAGTGGAAAGAATAAACAAATAGAGATAAATAAGTTTAGTTTCAGACTAGAGGACTCAACCTAGTAAAGTGAGAAAATTTTGAATGGGTAAGTGAACCTAATGCAGTATCTCTCAAAATCCTAGAAAGATTTTTTGTAGATAATAGATTTTTATTTTCATGCATTTCATCTTCACGAGAAAATCTAGAATTTCCATGTTTTTGCAAATAATGGAATTACCAGGCGACTAGTTTTCTCATGGTACAAGATGCTTTAAATTTTTTGAAGTAAAAATAACATTCCTGCAGTAAAAATAAAATCTTGAGCATACCTTATGTGTGCTTGGCTGTCTAATGTGTCTCTTCCAGTCTATGTGTCTTGTTAACTGTCAGAGTCGCCTTGCAAGAAAATGTTCCTAGTCTCCCCAAATAACCGATTAGGAAGTAGAAGTACATTGGGATTTTCTAGTTCATGGGTGCTAAGCTCAAAAGATAGGGAACAGGATTCAGGCATGATCGGAGAGGCCAGAAATCACTGTGTGTTCATTGTTTCAACCTCTACCATGTAGCCACTAGAGTGTCTTGGAGTCTGTATTGTTTTCACAACAAATTCTCTCAGAGGAAACAACTTTTTTGAAAAACCCTTGTAGTCCTAGTACCCTGTAAGGTACCATGGTGAGTATTTCCAGGCCACTATAAGATTTTAGTTCTGGCTACAGAGCTGAACATGGAGGTTGTGTTAAATGGCCCATCCATTAAAAAAAAAAAAAATTGATAAATATCTTTAACCAAAAAGTTATCTTTTTTGAGATCATTGATTTAAAGAGCCTTTCATCTCTGCTTGAGGAGGATGTCTTTTTTATTTCCTCTCTGCAAATAAAAGAATTAGAGTTTAAAATGACACATCACTTTTCTTGGGTATTAGCAGAAGTAGATAACTTTGTGCCGTTTATCATAACATTTGAAAAATATGGCATTTGAAAAGATATTAAATATTGAGTAATTCTTTATCCAAAGACTAGAAAAAGACTAGTGAAATACTTTTTGAGCTAAACAGTGACTTTGTTACATATTCTTTTCATTGTTTGCCTAGGATAAATTTCATTTTGATCATCAGTTGTGGCTTGATAAAAAGACTAATTTAGTCCTCATAGATGCACTGACTTCACATTGAATTAATTTTCTAGGTATACTTGTATACACAGGAAACTTGACCTTGCATTCTAGAACACTTGAAGAAATGGAGATTGCTTAGTAGGAAAGATTGATGAATGCATAAAAGCCTCCATTTGTCTTTAAAGCTATGATACAAAAATAGAAAAATCCAATACTATCTCTCCAGTAGTCAGGAAAGAAAGAAGAATGTCAAAAAGAGGTCGATCTCTCTAAACTAATGGAGGGAAATTACATGAACCAGAGCATCCCCTTGGAGACGCAGGCGTAGCACCCTCTGGTCTGGCACTATCACAGTTCTGAGCTAGTGTACCAGATTCTGATGGAAGGATTTAAAGTCTCAGTTACTCACCTGCAGTCACTAACTAAATGTTTTCTAATGAATTTTGCGTAGCATGATCTCCGAAGTAAGTTACCATATTATTCATGCAGATGTAACGGTTGATTGTGGTACCATCCAGGTATGATAATAGGTCTTCAGAGATGCTGTCTCTGGTCACCAGCCATCAGTCATCTCTTTATTGTCATTCAGGATTTTCCCTCAGGCCACAGGTGGCTTCTACTTTTACTACTTTTACTTCTACTTCTGGGGATTTCCTTGGATAGCACATAAGCTTCCATCTGAGAATTGTGGCACTGTTGAACATGTGGTACACGTTCTGTACACAAAGACATATCAAATACACACAGAAGGTCCAGGTCCAAAGAGGATAGGTAGATGATGGCTGGAACAGTAAGGAAGGAAAGACGGGCAGCTTTCGAAAGGTCTCGGTTGGTACCTAAAGTGATCTCCTCCTCATCACCACCACCACCCCCACCACCACCGCCCGCAGCACAGCACAACCCTCAATTTCATCAAGTACGCTTAATCTCCACCTTCTTCTTCGTCTGTGTTTCTTCCTACACTTACTCACATTCTGCAGATATTCTTACCACCTTCATAATATCGTCCATTGTATTTGTCCCTGTCATGCTGAATTACTGAATTACTTACAGTTTATCATTAAACTTCTGTCTTCCTTATTTCTTCTGTCTGTCAAGTTTCCTCTTCTCCTTTGAAAGTACCAAATTCAAACTAGGCAGTGGGAAGTATTTCAGAGAATCTGGAACTCACTGGAAAGAAATTTGGCATTCATCCACCACATCCTCTCACTCATTATAGGAGTCCCTTTAAATTTTTTTTTCCACATTTTGCTGATATGTATTAATGCAAGATTTAAGGTTTACAATGAAGTTAAGGATTTTGCGCACGTACATATCTTGTCAAGGTGACAAGGGCTTTCCCACTCTCCTTTTGTTTCCTCCCTACCCTACCCTCCCTCCCTCCCCCAACCTATACCCTGTTTCACTTTGTTTTTCATTTTAAGTTCTGTAAGAGTTGTGATCTGGGACTCTCATATCAGAGAGACCATTCAATGTTTCATCTTCTACTTCTGACTCACTTTACTAAGCATGATGTTCTCAACTTTCTTCCATTTGCCTGCAAAAGCCTCCACGTTGTTGGACTTTATAGATGCATAGTAGTCCATTGTGTATAAATGCCACAGTTTGTGTACCCATTGGTCTGCTGATGGATATTTTGGTGACTTCCATATTTTAGATAATGTTAGTTGTACTGCTATGAACATGGATATACATGTAGCTCTGTTATGTTTTGTTTTGGCCTCTTTTGGATATATGGCCAGGAGGCGTGTTGCTGGATTGAAGGGGATATTCATTTCTAGTCTTTTGAGAGATCTCCATACTGCTTTCCAAAGTGATTGTACGAATTTACATTCCCACCAGCAGTGCAGGAGGGTTCCTTTCTCCCCACAGCCTCTCCAGTACTGGTTACTATTTGACTTGTTGATATAGGCCATTCTCTCTGGAGTGAGATGGTATCTTAGAGTTGTTTTGATTTGCATCTCTCTTATGGCTAGAGATGTTGAACATCTTTTCATATATCTATTGCCCCCTTGTACTTCTTCGTGAGTGAACTGCCTCTTCATTTCATTTGCCCACTTTTCAATAGGATCCTTTATTTTGGTTGGCTTACTTTTGTTCAGCTCCCTGTAGATTTTAGTTATGAACTTCCTATCTGAGTTGTTGGTGGTGAATATTTTTCCCACTCTGTTGGTTCTCTTTTTACATTGTTGATAGTTTCCTTTGCTGTGCAGAAGCTTTTTAATTTGACAAGATCCCATTTTTTAATAATGGGGATAATTTCTTTTGCTCTTGGTGTCTTGTTAAGGAAGTCTTTGCCTACACCTACGTCTTTTAGGTATATACCTAATTTGTCTTCTGGGAGGCTCAGTGTTTCACTTTTAATGTCTAGGTCTTTGATCCACTTTGATTTGATTTTGGTGCGTGGTTACAGGTGTGTCACTAGATTCATTCTTCTGCATGTGGATGCCCAGTTTTCCCAGCACCATTTGTTGAACAGGCTGTCCTTTTCCCATTGTATGCATTTGGCCACTTTGTCAAACATTAAGTAATTGAGGGTATTTGGGTTTGTCTCTGCATCTTCAATTCTGTTCCACTGGTCTATCTGTCTATTTTTGTGCCAATACCAAATTGTTTTTACAATAATGGCTTTATAGTATAGCCTGATGTCTGGAACTGCAGTGCCTCCTGCCTTGGTCTGGTTGCTCAGACTGCTTTGGCTATTCTTGGTCTCTTTTGGTTCCATATGAATTTAAGAATTGTTGTTGCAAGTTCTTTGAAGAAACTTGTAGGTATTTTGATAGGAATTGCATTAAATCTATATATCAGTTTAGGTAGTATAATCATTTTGACTGTAATCATGTTGCCTATCCAAGAGCAGGGGATGCTTTTCCGTTTTCTGATGTCTCCTATAACTTCTTTCTTCAATGTAATGTAGTTTTTTCTTTGTATAAGTCCTTCACGTCCTTGGTTAGGTATACTTCTAGGTACTTAATTTTTTGCTGAGGTATTGAGAATGAAATGGAATTGTTTTTCTGAGTTCTTGCTCTGTAAGTTCATTGTTAGTGTAGAGAAAAGCTATTGATTTTTTAGTGTTAATTTTGTAGCCTGTGACTTGGGTAAACTTGTTTATTATTTCCAGGAGTTTCGTAGTGGAGTTTTTAGGATCATCCATCTACATAATCATGTCATCTGCAAATAAGGAACGTTTGACCTCCTCCTTTGGAATACAGATTACTTTTATTTCATTTTCTTGTCTGATTGCTGTTTCAAGGACTATGTTGAATAAGGGAGGTGAGAGTGGGCAGCTATGTCTTGTTACTGATTTGAGAGGGAACGATTTCAATTTTTCTCCATTTACTGTGATATTTGCAGTAGGCTTGGCATATATGGCTTCTATGAGTTTTAGGTAGGGCCCTTCTATACCTATCTTTCTCAGTGTTTTTATCATGAAGGAGTGCTGGATTTAGTCAAAGGCTTTTTCTGTGTCAATAGAGATGTTCATGTGCTTTTTTTGTTTTTGCTTTTGTTATGGTGTATTACATGGATTGATTTTTGTATGTTGAACCAACCTTGCATCTCAGGGATGAAGCCCACTTGATCATGGTGTATGATTTTTCTGATTACTTGTTGGATTCTGTTTGCAAGAATCTTATTGAGGATTTTTGCATCTATTCATTAAGGATATTGGTCTATAATTTTCTTTGGGACTAGTGTGATGCTATCCTCAAGAAGTGAGTTTGGTAGTGTTTCTTTACTTTCTATTTTATGAAATAGTTTGAGGAGGATTAGAGTTAGCTCTTCCCTAAAGTACTGAAAATACTCTGCTGTGAATCCGTCAGGCCCTAGACTTTTATTTATAGGTAGAGCTTTTATTACTGCTTCAATTTCTGTGTGCATGATGGGGTTGTTCAAAGTTTTATATCTTCCTCATTTAATTTTGGTATTTTATATGTATCTAGGAAGTCGTCCATTTCTTCCTAGTTCTCAAATTTGTTAGAATATAGGTATTCAAAGTAATTTCTTATAATATTCTGGATTTCTGCAGAGTCTGTTGTAACTTCACCCTTTTCATTTCTAAGTGTGCTAATCTACGCCTTTTCTTTTCTTGATGAAATTAGCAAGAGATGTGTCAATTTTGTTAATTCTTTCAAAGACCCAGTTCTTTGACTCATTTATCTTTTTTATCGTCTTCTTAATTTCAATCTCATTTATTTCAGATCTGATCTTTATAATTTTTTCTCTTCTACTGCCTTTTGGCATAAGTTGTTCTTGTTTCTCTAGGTCCGTGAGGTGCATCATTAGCAAATATATTTGTGACTGGTCTGTTCTTTTGATGTGTGCATTTATGGCTATGGATTTTCCTCTAAGGACTGCTTTCATTGTGTCCCACAGATTTTGATATGATGTACTTCCATCAAGAGTTAGCTCTATGAAGTTTTTGATTTCTTCTCTGATTTCTTCCATAATCCATTGTTTGGTCAGTAGTAAGTTGTTAAGTGTCCATCTATTTGTGTATTTTATTCTGTTTCTGCTGCTGTTAAGTTCCAGTCTTACTCCACTATGGTCTGAGAGTATATAGGGAATTATTTTTATTCCTTTGTACTTGTTTAAGGATGACTTATGTCCTAGGACGTGGTCTACTCTAGACAGTGTTCCATGTGCTGCTGAGAAGAATGTGTAGTCAGTTGATGTTGGATAGAAAACTCTATAAACATCTGTTATATCCAAATTTTCTATAGTGTCTTTCAGCAGTTGTATATCTTTGTTGATTTTTTGTCTGGTTGATCTATCTATTTGTGATAGTGAGGTATTAAAGTCCCCTTCTATAATTATGTTGGGGCCTATGTGTCCTTTCAGTTCTAGTAATTTTTGGTTTACATAATTGGGTGCTCTAGAATTGGGGGCATATATATTGATAATTGTGATTTCTTCCTGTTCTAGTGATCCTTTAACCAGCATGTAGTGGCCATCTTTGTCCCTCTTCAACTGTTTTCTTTTGAAATCTGATGAGTCTGAGATTAATATAGCTACCCCTGCTTGTTTTCTGGGTCTTATTGGATGAAATACTGAATCCCAACTTTTTTTTTTCAGTCTATGAGTTTCCTTGTGGGTGAAGTGTGTCTCTTGTAGGCAGCAAATTGCGGGTTTCTGTTTTTTGATCCAGTCAGCTAGTCTGTATCTTTTAATAGGTTAGTTGGGGCCATTCACATTTAGGGTAATTATTGAGGTATGTTTGATGTGTACTGCCATATTTTTAGTTTTTCCATATTGTTTACTGGCTTTACTTCTTTCTCAGCTCATTCTTTCTAGCTTTTGTCTTTCTTTTTTCCTCTGGGGTCATTTGTGTCATTGTCCTCTCTTTCGCTCTCCCAAGTTTCCTTTGAGAATTCTCTGCAGTGATGGCTTATTGCCTGCAAGTTTCTTTAAGCTTTCTAAATCATGGAAAATTTTAATTTCTCCCTCCAGTTTAAAAGATAGTTTTGCTGGATATAGTAGTCTTCGTTGGAATTTGTGTTCTTTTAGTGTTTGAGTGACAGTGCTCCATGATCTCCTGGCTTTTAGAGTCTGGGTTGAGGAGTCTGTAGTTATCCTGATGGGCTTACCATTGTAGGTCACCTTCTGCTTTTCTCTTACCACTTTCAGTATTCTCTCTTTGTGTTGGGTTTCTAGTACTTTAATTATGATGTGTCATGATGAGGCTCTCTTCTGATCCATATTGTTTGGTGTTCTATATTCCTGCAGTAGTTCAATGTTCAATGTTTCTTCTTTGATCTCCTCTACTTGCTTCTCACAGCTTACTTTTAGCTTAGCTAGGTCTTGGTGTAGCTCTTGCTCTATGACTTTTATTTCCTGCTTCATTTCCTGCATTAATTCCTGTTTTAATTCCTGCTTTAATTCTATGTGTTTCTGGGTCCAGAGTTATCATAGTTGTTGTCATTTTCATGTTTAGATTCTGCATTTTCAGGATTTCTAGTATGTTCTTCTGGTATGTCAAGACTTTCTGAAGGACATTTATTTCCACATTTCCTCATGGTTCTGTTGTCTTTGGTTGTCTCTGGTTGTTTATCCCTGGGTTTCCCATGTGGACCCACTCCAGCACGACTCTGCCTGAGGCTGAGAGATGACAGCCTCTGCACTGACCACCTTTGAAAAGAGCAGGGGAGATGGCAGTGAATCCCCCTAGGTCTAGTGCGACGTGGGTCTGCCTGGTACTGGCAAAGCCCAGTCTCCATGTGGGCCTCTGCTGTGAGGGGTGGTAGGAAGGTAGTGGGGAGTCTCACTGGTCTGTTCTGGAGAGGCTCTGTTGGTGGCAAAGCCCAGTGACCATGCCAGCTCTGCTGTGAGGGGCAGTGGGGAAGATGGCAAGGAGACCTACTGCCAAGCCCAGGATCCACCGTAGGTGGTTGCTGTGAGGGGTGGTGAGGGAGATATCTGGAAGACCTACCAGACCCCTGTGGAGCAGCCCTGCTTGGAGCTATCCAATCCCAGGTTATGCTGTAGGCCCCCGAGGTGAGGGGCGGTGGTGAAGATATCCGGAAGGCCTACCAGCCCCCTCTGAAGCAGCCCTGCCTGGTTCTAGCTGAGCCTGGCCTCGGCCGTGGGTCCCTGAGGCGAGTGGCGGGGGAAAATGTTGGTGAAACCGACCAGCCTCCTCATGAGCGGCCCTGCCTACTGCTATCTGGCCTGAGGCGAGGGCAGAGGGAAGATGTCCAAGAGGCCTACCTGCCTTCTCAGAAGTGGCCTGACCTGGTTCTCGCCAAGCCCGGCCTCAGCCGCAGGTCCTTGCCTCCTCCGAAGTGCTCCAGCCTGGTTCTCCTCTTTAAAATTTTGTAGATAGACAGTAATCTAGCTTCTTCTCGATGAACCTTTTTTCTCGGAATATTTTTGTTTTACAAAAGAATCTACTATACTTTTGGAATTCTTATGTAAATCTGCAGGTAGTCTGCCTTCATCTGATACAATTTTCTCCAGTTGATTAAAAAGAACAATGGCTAATATGTGTTGCCTCCTGTGTTAAGAGGCGTCCTAATGTCACCCCCATGGCCACAGGTAAGAAAGTTTTGAGGTAATGATCAGCAAGTTAGGTCTTCTAGCCCAGGATTGTCCACAGGGCTTGTGAGCCCCTGCTCCTTTTGGAAAGAGACCATAATCGCCTTAGAGTCCAGCTATGGAATCACACCACCTCTACTCCGAATTGTCTGGTTGTTCCCTTGTGCCCTGAGGGCAGAGAATGATGAGTAATGTCTCTTTCACTCTTATCAGTATCACCAACATCTGATTTAGTGCCCAGCACTAGGCGTCACTTGATCTATTTTTTAAAAAGCTCAACCTCATCCTTAGGTATTTTATATACTCTGAAATCCAGGTTTCTAGTTCCCTATTGGTAAACTTTATATTTTCAGAAGCAGTAGTTTCTTCCTGTATGTGTAGATAGAAAAATTGTCACCCATCAGTCCATCGTATGGTTTGCTTTTGGCAGGAGACTTCTAGTAAATGGAGAATTGTAGCTTCTGTTAACGAGTAGGTTTTCCTCTGACAGTTTATAATCCGCACTAGAGAGTACGAGCTGAGTGACCAGTGTCTAGTAACATTCCACAGCAACATCACTGATTTGTTTTATTTTTAATCTTTCAGCCTTTGTCACTTGCTTCCTGCCCTGTGCCTGCTCTTATGCCCGGAGAGGAATTGGCATAGACACATGCCCTGTCTGGATCCACTACAATAGTCTTCCTCAACCTTTTTTAGGAACCCTTATTATTTACAAAAGTCCCTTCCATTGTCCAGGCTAACCCTATTCAATCTACTGGCATCTTTTAAGCCATTGTTTTCCCTGGGTAAAAATCTTGGATTTATGTTTTTATTTCCCTGTTCTCAGTGCCCTAGTGTAAATTCTCTCTTGCATCATGCGAATTTCTCTTTCCACTGATTATCATCCTAAAAATAAATAATTTCTACCATCCTGAAATAAATACCCTGCATTGACTGTTAACCAACCTTCATCTTCAAAAGTTGCCTGTACTCACCATCTCCGGTTTCTTCCTACTTTGTTTGTAGCACTCACCAACCTGTGTTTCAAACTCTTATTAAAGTCAAGAGTAATTTCTACCTTAGTAAACCTTTGTCTATTCGATATGGATACTTATTATGCTACGTATTATCTTTATTTATTACCTATATATTTTAGTTCCAAAATCTGCTCGTTTTGTTCCTGCCTAGCACATAGCAAATGCTCAGTAAACATTTTCTGAATGAACAAAGTCACAGTTGGTGTTTCTCTGTCTTCTGATTCTTCTGTCTCTACAAACTTAAATAAGTGTGTCCCCATAGAGGTCGCTGCTCCGAGGGAAGAATTTGTGGGGATAGGCTTGACCTTCATACAGATTAATTTGTGTCTGGTTGGATCATAAATATAAATAGATTGGGGTTTTTTTCCTTTCCTCAGAGGTTATTTTAATTTTCTGGAAACATACTAGAATCTTTATTTTCCACAAGGAGGGTGTCCTGACATTTTGAGAGCCCCTAGGAAAATTTCAGCAAACAAAGAGCTTTTATTGTCACTGTTTCATACTGCGTTCTTTGGGCCTATTTTTTTTATTTTATGAATGCCTCTGCTCATCCAGTTTACCAGACGTCTTCCTGCCCCTTCCTCTGCTCTCAGTGTTATTCTCTGCACAGCGGGTTCTGCTAGCTGGCTCCTCCCTGCCGTGGATTCACGTGCTTTTCTGCCATCACATATGAAGGAGAAGTGTTTAGTTAAAGCAGCCTGGTGCCTGGCAGGGGTGAGCTGGGATGGTGACAGGGAGACCTGCCATGTTCTTTCCTACCTGCCTTGCTGGCGGAAATCCAAAGCTTATCCTTCTTATTTGCTTACTTTTTTGTCATGGCATGTGGTACTGACCCCTGGATGACTTACATACCCAGCTTTTTTTGCTTTTTTTTGAGACAGTCTCACCAAGTTGCTAAATTGCCAAAGCTAGGCTCAAACTTGCTGTGATCTTCCCACATTAGCCCCCCGGAGTGCTGGGATTATAGTTATGTGCACCATGCCCAGCGGCGCTGGCCCCTCTTGGCTGCTGGTAGCCATTGCAGTCACTGATGTCCCCGTGGCTGCCGAGAGCCAGGGTGAGGGCAGAGCCTCGATTACAGAAAACTAGGGCAAACAGCAGACCCCGCCGTGCAGCAAGCCCCGGCGCCACTTAAAGCTTCCAAGCTTCTGCTTTTCCAGTCTGCCAACAGGGACTGGTGTGATGTGCTGAGCAAGGCTGCTAAACATCAGGTGTGGACCCCACTGGCCAGTTTTTGTTGTTAGTGTGCTTCTCTTCAAAGGCCCATGGTGATGGGGCCCAGGATCCAAAGCTTGAGGGATAAAGCATTTAAAAGACCACTTTTTACCATGAGCAAAATTATTAACAACAACAAAGCTAGAGACTGAGTCAAAACAAACAAAAAAAAATGAAAAAGGGCTAAGAGCCAACTCCCTTTTTCACTTCAGGGATTCATTTTTCTTTAATAAACAGGTATGGGAAGCTGAAGCGTGAATCAAGACTGAAGCAGGGCATATCCTTTTAAAGTAAAAGCATGAAGGACAAATACAGAAACTTGCCTTCTACTCTAATGTACGTTAAAGGCAGTGTTCTCAGATCCAGTGAGAGAGTACTTTGCCCTCCCAGTCATGTCTATAGTCTTTTTATTTTAAATATTTATCAAATTATTTTAATGTAGGTTTTAGACGATCAAAATCCTTAGAGAGCCACTTAAGTGAGCTTGCTTCTTTTTAAAATATTTTTCAGTAGAGACTAAGTACTGATCAAAAGCCATCTTACTAGTACAGTTGATGAGATTTTTAATTCTGTTTGTTTTGTCTTTCACTTATCATAAGGCTGACATATCTCAAAGTAAACACAGCAGACCAAAATCCCTGCAGGAAGTTCCACACTGTACTCTTTACCAGCAGTACCTGCCAAGGTACAGAGAGGAGAGAAAGCCTGTGATTATAGACCCCGTGTGGGACCTGATATCACTTCTCTCCCCTCTCCCAGACACAACAGGACCAAACTGCCACACAGAATTCCTTAATCTTCACCTGCTATCTGCTACTTTCTTTCCAGCAGTCTCTGAGGCACGGCTGGCAGGAGCATATGTAAGATGAAGTGGACACACTAGTCATTCTTAGGCTCCTTGTCTCTGGGACCCAAAAATAATACTTCAACTGAAAATTACAGTGAAGGCTTTCCTTCCCATGCTGGGCTTGGAAATAATTTAATTTTATGTAGATGTGTAAAGGGCTAAAGAAATGAATGTGCTCAGGGCTGAAGGAATGGCTTGGCAGTTAAAGTGCTCAAGTGCTAAGTCAAGCACTAAGTACCCTAGTTTGATTCCCCAGCACCACAGAGGCCGGGAGTGGTGGTGAACACCTGTAATCTTAGCACTCAGGAGTCTGAGGCAGGAGGATTGCCTGAGTCCAAGGCCAGCCTGGGCTGCATAGTGAATTCATAATGAGCCTGGGCTACAGAGTGAGACCCTGTCTCAAAAAAAAAAAAAAAAAAAAAAAAAAAAAAGGTTTCTGTTGTCTTATTTTTAAGACTTTTATTCCAGGGTTCAGTCTGATTTCTTAGAACTACAAAATACAGTTTCCAGTTTCTAGAGTATGCTTGAATCAGGAAACTACTCATTCCAACAACTGCTGAACCAAGAACTTTGCACAAGATGGGAAAGAAGTGTTTCTTGGTAAAGGAAATCAACAGTACTTAATATTTTTAAGTGAAACTATTGTTTTACAATTCTACCTTGCAGTAATTTCCCTTTGCACCTTACTCATGTTCTGATAAGCACAATGTGTTAAGTTTTGAATAAATAAAACTTGTGTGTATTTGTGTGCTATTGCACCATGATTTCCAATCAGAGAGTGGTGTTTTGAGTATTGTTTCACATTTATAAACATTCTTACCTTTCTTTACAAAAATTTTTATCAGACACCCTCACTGGCTCTTTACAACATAAAAGACATATTAGTATTCCACCACAAATGTATCACTCTAGTACAATTCTGAACATTTTCTTGAATACCTACTATGTATATAGATAGCTAAGGGCTTTCATAAAAATAGCAACAAAAATCATGGGATCACTGCTCTCTAAGGGCTTTGTGCAGTAAAAATTAAACCACCGTCTTACATTGCTTTTGCTTCTTCTTAAATTATTGTTGTCATCCGCGTTCAACTAATTTTGTTGTCTCTGCTTGCAATAGTGTCAAGAAAGGAAATTCAAAAAGAATGGAGCTGAGCTTAGACATATTTAACTCCTGTACTTAAGCATCTAAGCTATGAACAAGTAGCATGGGTTTTTGATTTAAAAAAAAAAGTCTAAAATACTGGTTTCCCTTCTTTCTGAATAAAGATAGAAAATGACAAAAAGAATACATTTTTAGGAGCTAATTAGTGTGGGTTCTTGAGCCATATTATTTAAATACAAGGCATTTAAAAATAGAGTTCTTGCTTTATACGTATCTTTGTAAGAGCTGCAGCAAGTATGTGATGTATTGAGACAGAACATGATGTCCATGTTTCCACTTGTGGATGGCAGTCCTACCACTGGACTTAAATTAGACAGCCTTCATAGTGCCTTCAAATATCAGTGTCCTGCTTTAGAAATAGGGGTGGTCCCCATCTCCAGTCATTTAACTTCATGGTTTTTTACTTAATGATGGTGCAAATTGGTGTGTACTTGACAGTCCTCTGGATTTTGGATTTTGACCTTCCCTGGTGGACCAACAGTATGTGGTGCATTCCTTTCTCATGGTTCTGACTGAATAGCGGCAACAAGCTTCAGTCCCCAGCCAGCCACAGGTTCCGGTGGGAAGCAGCTGTCGTCTGCGGTGCCCCAAGCTGCTGAACTCCAGTGCTAGATGGGCTAGTGGATTATGTGCATTTTCCACTTATGATATTTTCAACTGAAAACCAGTTTATCAGAATGTAATACCGTTGTGAGATGAGAAAGCCCCGTTTTAAGGGGATTGAATTTAAAAACACACGTGAAGCATTAGTGCAGTCTCGGGATATCAGTGTGCATGAGAAGAAGTGGTTCTTAATAATGGGTAATTTCTAAAGATTGACTGTACAGGTTTCTGTACAGTCTAATACACTCACAGACGATTTGGTCCTTTCCCGCCACAAAAAAAATAATGCTTTACTTTTTCTCCTTTAAAATTTAAATGTTTTACTATTTTATTATAATACATATTTAAATATTTATATCAGAGTAAATGTTATCTTTTACCCCAGGGCCATTTGCTAGACATTAATTTTTTTTCACAACTGAGTATTCTGCCTGCGTTAGTATAGTAATCTTTTGTATTGCGTGTGCTGCAATTGCCTCGGGCTACAACCAGGAAAGGGCAGTAACACGCAGAGTGAAGATGCTGAAAGGCAGTGTCAGTGAGAGAACTGGGCTGGCCCCAGACCAGGCAGCCCTTGGTACTGGCCACAGCCTTGTGTGCAGCATGCACTTTCTTGTTTATGCAAAGGAATTAGACCAACGCTTAAAGAGCTGGGTGAGATCATGTGTGGGAACTCCCAGCATGGTGCCTTCGCCCCATGAGTTGTCCCAGCAGTCCCAGTCACGGAGGTACCAGAGTTGTTATTGCTGCTACTTGTGGCTGCTTCTCCCAGCCCATTGAGTAGCCGGGAGGGGCATGGAGGAGAATAGAGCTGACGCTCAGATCCACGGTCATAGCAAGTGTTCAGAAACCTGTGAGGTGAGGGGACAGTGGATCTGCAGCAAGGGACAGTGGATCCCGGAACTTCACATTCCGCTGGAACTCGGTTTTGCGTCACACCTTGTCACAGCTGAGTGCAGAACTGCCTCTTCCTGAGACGGCAAAGCCGGCAGTGGAGGCACTTCGGGTGTGCTTGGGTGAGGCAGGCAATCCTATTGGATCTTCATTAGGAGTTATGGTAGCCCTGCCTTTTAAGTGTAGTCATTTTTAGAATAATAATTTGAAGGCATTGGCTACATGCAGCGCCAATTTCTACAGTCCAGGGTAAAAGGCAGGCTCCCTCACATCTCAGTACATCGATACATCAGGATAGGTTGGCAGACTCATAACAGCACATTTTTTTAACTTAGGCCAAGAAAAAATGTTGAAACAGAAATGTGATGTGTTCTGTTTTGTTTCTTCTTTATTTCATTTAAATTATCATAAACAGAAGGAAAGCATTTTAACATTTTTTCTCATTTTATTGATATGTATAAATGCAGTACATAAAGTTTACATCTGACTTGAGTATTTTGTATTGATATATATCATGGCAAAAATCTTTCCCTTCCCTTTTTGACTCTCCTACTTCCTCTCCCTCCCCTCCAGTTCCCATTATTCCCCACAGTATGTTCTATGAAATAATTGTGATCTGGGTTTCTCATATTAGAGAAACCACTCTATATTTAACCTTCTGCTTCTGACTCACTTCACCGCATGACGATCTCAAATTGCCTCCATTTACCTATAAAAGCCTCCAAACTATCTCTCTTTATAGATGAATAGTATTCCACTGTGTACAAGTACCACAATTTGTGTATCCATTGGTTTGTTGATGAGTATTTTGGTGTCCTCCACGTTTTAGCTATTGTTAGTTGTTAGCTTTTGCTATTGTTAGCTGCTATGAACATGGGTATGCATATGTCTGTTATGTGTTGTTTTTAACTTTTCTGGGGAAATTCCCAGAGGACGTATCACCGAATCGAAGGAGATAATTTATCTCCGGTCTTTTGAGAGACATCCGTACTGGTTTTCCTAGTGGTTGTACCAGTTTGCATTCCCACCACCAGTGCAGGAGGGTTCCTTTCTCCCCACAGCCTCACCAGCACTGATTGCTTTTCGTGTTCTTGATATATGCCATTCTCTCTGGAGTCAGATGGCATCTTATTTTTGAGATGCATTTCTGTAATGGCTAAAGATGTTGAACATCTTTTCATGTATTTATCGGTCATTTGTACCCAAGTTCGATTCCCCAGCACCACATAACCTGGGCATGGTGGCACATGCCTATAATCCCAACATTCAGGAGGCTGAAACAGGAGGATTGCCTTGAGACCAAGGTCAGCCTGGGCTCTGCAGTGTGGCCACAGAGCAAGACCCTGTCTCAAAAAGAAGAAGAAGAAGGAGAAGAGAAAGAAGAGAAAGACAGAAAGTTCTTTCCATTACATTCATATAATGGATTTACTTACAAGTGAAAACAAAGCATATGAACAAGTTTCTTAAATGACCTTGGAGGGTGATATTAACATAAAGAATCCATCAGAGACTGGGATCTGACCTGCTGTTTTCCACCTACTAGCTTTTTTAGGTTTCATTTCATTTTTAATAATGGCTTTATTGTTTATGCTGGCCTGTTCCACTCAATAACTGTTTGCTTTGAAATTTGAAACCACATATTTTCTTTGGAACTCAAATAAAAATGGGGTTGCCTGAGTGACCTTTTAGCCAGCAACTGTGCAGTCAATCCACTTTGACAAAAGTAGTGCAGGCTCTATCACTTGAGAGTAATGGAATCATTTTAAGACAAAAGATCATTCAGTTATCATAAGGCTTGAAACCTAATGATGGTGATTAGAAGTGCCAAGTTATGAACACTGGGGACTACAGTTAATAAAAGCTGCACTTATTTAGCAAACTCTGTACCCAGGCTCTTATTGAGCATTTGCAGTATGTTACTTACAGAGTTGACTTACTAGTCATGTGAGCTGCAGAATCAGGATCATTATTGTGCATAAGTAAACAAACTGAGGTACACTGAGCTTGAGTAGCTTGCCCAGGGTTGCAGGGCTGGATGCCCCAGGCCAGAGAAGGGAGAGTAAGCACAGTTGACTTCATGCGGCAAACAGGAGGACACCATGTTGATGAATTTCATTTTCTGAGCTATACATTCAGAAGTAAACATAGTGTGTGTTTTTTCCCCACACCCTAGGAATTTGCCTCTCTTGGTTCCTGATTCTCTTCCTGGATAGCATCTCAAATAGGACTTGGCCTTTGCAGATCCTTTTAAATAATTCAGTGTCTTCAGATCAGTTTCAGGCATGCAAGAGACCTGTCCAATGTCAAGATCTGAGCCCATCCTCACATCCAGGTTAAATTAGCCTTCCTTCTCCCAGGAAGCCTTCCTGGCTCCATCCTGAGCCAGCTTTGGAAAACCCTGTGGGGGAGGGGCCTTTGTCAGTGTTGTTTTTCCCTCTTCTTTCTCTCCAGCTCTTCTCCCACTCGTGACTAGGTGTCACTTCTAACCTCTTGCTGGCAGTCCTTGTGTGGGTGTGTGATGAGCAGGGTTGGGAAAAGTGTGAGGGGGAAGGTGGCAGAGTCTTCCTGGCCCTTGCCACCATGGTGATCTGGTGTTCCCAGGGCATAGTGTATTTCCAAGCTGTTTTTCTCTCTGGGCGTTGGTCTGTCTCCTGCATGGAAGCAGCTGTGCCTCTCTCCCAGCTTATAGGTGCTCACTGCTTTCCTTTTGTGCAGGTGGCTTCAGGTGGGCATTCACCTGCTGGCTCTCAGAGGGGGAGCTCCTTTGAGGATATCCCCAAACCGCCTTTCCCTCTGGCCCAGAAGCACTTTCCCATGGTACTTATGGTAACACACCTTCTGGTTTCCTGATGGCTGGAAAGTAGAGCACATGCTATGCCTTTGGTCCTCTCAGAATCTAGTGGCAATCTTGTCTCCAAACTCCTGACCGGTATCAAGCTTCTGGTGTAAGAGGGAACCATTGCTTACCCCAGCACCAAGCTAAAAACCTTAGACTGCCCTGGTACTGTTTTCCTGAGGCAAAGTTGTCCCCATTTCAGGAAACTTGCTGTCTTTCATTCTCTGCCTGACATCATGCTGGAATGTTAATGCAGCAAACTCCACTACATTTGCTGCTTGCTTCAGACTTGCTCACTTCACACTGCCATCTGGAGGCTATAGCAGTAACCTAGTGCAGATTGAGTATCTCTTGGCTGAAATACTTGGGATTAAAAGTGCTTAAGATTTTTTTTTTAGAATATTTGCATATACAAAATAAGAGAATCATGGGAATTAAACCCAAGTCTAAATGGAGATTAATGTATGTTTCATATATACCCAGTGTTTAGTGCCTGCACATTGTGACTCTGACCCATTACATAAAGTCAGGTGTAGAATTTACACTTGTGGCATCATGTCAACATTTAGACATTTCAAATATTACAGCACTTTAATTTTCAGATTAGGGGTGCTCAACCTGTGCACAGTTGTGTCTAAATGATTTCTCACTGTGATCAGAATGCCTCTGCAAGTTTTATGCTGGTGTGCAAGTATGCCTCAGCATGCCACATGAGAGCCATGAGGGTAGATATTCTTTTATCCATACCCATGAAACCATGAAAATATGAAAGATGGCACCCCTGACATCTCAACACTAGTCCCAGCATTTCCTTTCTATGCTCTGGTCCTAGAAGTTATATGTGACAAAGCAAGACTTGGAGAGTTTCTAAGAAATGGAGGGATGGTTGCCCATATTGCAAAACATTAAAACATTGATGGCCTGAAATCAAATAATGGAAACCTTGAGCCAGAGGTTTTTTTTCATTACCATTGGAAAATTTACTCTAGACAACAGAATAAGCTTTAAAAAAGAACTGCTCAGAATACTGTAATCAAAAGCATCAGTGTTATTAGGAAAAGTCCATGGTTCCAAAGCGTATGCAAAGTGATGGTGTTGTTGGCAAGAGAATTATTTTACTTACAGCTTGGAGCTGATTGCTGATGACAACACTGAGGTCAGAAGGAGAAGATTCAGCTGTCAGAATTACAGATGGTCAGGGATTGCACCACGGAGATAAGAAGGAAGGAAGCACATCATTCAATAATTGGTGGGTAGTGGTGGTTTGAATTAATATTTCCAGATGTTTGGCCCTCTGGCTTCTTTTTTCCGTTAAGATGGTAGTGTGCAAATTCAGACTTTCTTGGTAGTTCTTACTCTCCAATTTACTTCTCAGTTTTGTTATTCTCCCTTACTTTTGCATTCTCTACAAGTTACTCTCAGAGTATAAAAGAAATTAATAAAAGTGATTATGTGCTTGGAAAGAAAGGAAAAGAGATAGCATTGATAAACATGACTTATTAATGGAAATGGAATAAATGTCCTCCAAGTTGAATGGTATTGCTTCTTTAACCCACAGAAAATATTTCCTTGTGAATACAGTTCAGATATGTATTTTGTGATAATGGCAATACTATTAACTACTCATGATATGTATTAAGGAGATACGTTTTGTGAATTCCCCTTGGTTACAAGCATCCAGGGATCAAAAAAGGCATGTGTGGGAATGGGTGTAACTGCTTTGAAATACTGCCGTAGTTCCATTTGGCTTAAAGGCGAGAGGGAGGGGGACACGAGTGGAGTATGTGCTTCCCACAGTACTCACTGCTGTGGCTTTCCTCAGCAGAGGGTCCTGGTCCTTGTATTTCCAGATTCCTAGGTTCTCCCGTACACCTTTCATTCCACTCTCACGATGTGTATCGGGCACACACTGCCTGGTCTGCAAGGCTGTCTTCTGAAATCTGGGCAGAATCTTCCATGGCCCCACGACTCTTGCATTTTGCACACCTATACAGCCAGCACCATATAGATGATGGCAAGATCTACCACAAGTTCAAGCATAGTCTCACCCCCTTGGACCATGGCCACAGCCACTGCTGAATTCTTAGGTGGCTGAGCTCCTTGAGATTTTTGTAGAAAATTGGCATCTGATACCAAAAGTTAGTTGCCTCAGATACTATGAATAAAAGAAACCAAAAAAGAAAAGGAAGCATAAACAAAACAAACAAACAAAAAAAAACCCTGCTGTTTCAGAGGATAGTCTTACAGGTATTGTGAAAATATTGTGACCCAATACATTAGGAAATTAAAAGACACAGTTTTAAAATCTTATTGCCGTTAAAGATAAATCATTACTTTTTCTATGTATCTCTAAGAAAATTTCCACTAAATATATTTCCCAGCTTACTAGATCTAAAATATTTGTTTCTATAGATAATAAAGCCAAAACACTGACATTATTAAGTGACTTCTAATTGTATTAGTCAGGCTTGTTCTTTAAAGTAGCATTACCCCCTTTTTTTTCCTGACACTACACACAGGAGAGATGATCTGTTTTTATCTACTTAGAAGCTTCTGTGGGTGTGCTCAGTTCCCACTATCCTTGCTGTAATTCCAGAGGCTTTCTTTCCTTCTTAAAACTTAAAGACTGCTTTCTAACCTACCAGAAACACCATGTAAAGAATTAAGAAACAACACCAGCCCAAACTTGGTCCACTGTTTTACAGTGCTGAATTTTAAAATCAGAAGCTATATCAGGCATGATGTCCATGACGGTAGAGCTCTGTTTGCTTCTGAGTTACAGTGAGCCACATCCCCATGGCAGCTCTTTAGCTGGGAGATCTTACCAGGCCAGAGCATCATCTGACCTGACCTCACAGGCAGAAGAGGCATACCTTACCTAGGTTACAGGAGTGTAGGCTTTCCAAGTTTTCTCTCCAATAGACTGTATGCATAGAGAATCATTTTCTAGTCTTCACCACCTCCGGGATTGAAATATTCTCCATTGTTATCCATCAGCGAAGGTCCTGACATTTACCTCACCATCTCAGGAGCCCTTATCAACTGGTAATTAGAAGGATTCAGATCATTTTGGTTTCAAACAGTTGAGATTACTCTTTTGATCCCAGATTCTTTGCTCAGTTAAGAGACAAGATGACTCTGCAGTTTCCACTGTGTTGGAAGCATGTAGGTTCCCACGGGTGCTCCCACTCCAAGCACTCCAATGGCAGCACGATCACCTGGAATCTGGGGAGAAATGTAGAGTTTAGGCCTTCCCCCAAATGTACTGAATTAGACATTTTAGTCTCAGGAGATCCATGGGCCATGACCAAACATAAAAATCTCGGTTAAGATAACCAGTGAGAGTTACCACTTCTCTTCTTTGACCCTGAGCCCTTAATTCCCAGCTGGCCTCAGGTGACAGAAACAATCTCTCCCAGACCAGGACCCCTACATACCTGTTGTGATATCTCCCAGATCAGGATTCCTATATACCTGATGTCACCTGCAGCCAGATTGCTTTTGAGTTTACATCAGCAGCAGACCATTTTGTATCTTGGCTCTACCAGATTTCTTTTCCCTAATCCTTTTCACCCCTTGGGAAAATTTTTAAATGAACATAACCAGAGTAGAATGTAGGTGGCCACATGGTTTCTGAGTGGAAGGTTTCCTCTCTCAGCCTGTGTTCCGCATCCTGAATCATAAGTCAGAGATTAAGCAGGACTACACAGAGGCTGAGGCCAGCACTATGGGGCTAAAATAGCAGGGCTACATACTTAGTTTTGTTTTCGGAATCTTAAAAGACAAAAATCAAAATTTCCTTCCCCAAAATAACATGAAGCCCTCTTAGCCACTGGTCTTTTCTGGTGTACCTGCTCTGTATACTACAAAATCTGTGCTGCAATTCCCAAATTATTTCTTCAGGGTGTATCGCTCTGTCGTTCACCAGCAGTTTCCTCATCAAAAGTAAAAGAATGGGAGATAAGCGTTAAATAATCCCTTTCCTGATGATCACAAGGAGCCACAGCCAGCACACCTGTAACAATTGGTTAAGGAATGGAATGAAAAGAAGTACAACCTAATCCACCTTCACTGTTTTTGAAGTAGGTTTAGTTTGTTGGCTGAAACATTTAGAAACCCTTTAATATGCCTAAAATCATCTTACAGCAGCATTTTCTCTTGTGTTTTGAGTCTTCCAGTATGATGTTTTTGTTGCTTCTTTTTCATTGCTGTGATAAAAATTATCAGGGGAATAGAGAATGGCAGCAAAAGGGAGGGAAGGGGCAGAAGCAAAGAGGAAATGAAGTATAAAGTGGTTACAAATGATTTCTATTTTTAATGTAGTCCTCCACACTGGTTTTATGTCTAGTAATTGCTTCCTGAGCGTGGAGGGTACAGAGGACCTAGAGGAGCCATCCCCAGAGTGTCAGGCTCATAAATAAGAGAAAGCAAATTGAAAAGAAGACAAGGGATTTTCTGGGGAATGTTTCCAGAAGGTAGACTGCTATTTCTCAACTTGTGAGTTGAGAGTAATGATTTTTATTTAGTTCTTTGAGGGTATTCCAAAACCCATCTCAAGAGATAGTTCAGTGTACAAGAAAACCAGTGTTGTCACAGTAACATTTTGGGCTTTGGGGGCTAGTGTGATGGGACTTGGAGAGGAGATGATGAGAAGATAGCAAAGGCCTTTCGGCAAACGCTTCCGTGCCAGTGGGCACTACATGACAAATGTGACTCTTCATCCAAAGAGCATGTCCCTAAGAGCAGCAGATGCAGCCACCTTTTCAGTCATTTGCCAGTACTCCAGTGTGCCATTTTGAAACTAGAAAGAACTCCTTCGTGTTAGTTTCTCAGAGCTACGAGATTTAAAGTGAGAAAGGGTGGGAAATCTTGTCCAGCCAATACGTGCCCTGGATGAAGGGATACAAGCTCTGTCTGTTGCTGCCCACTGGGCCATGTTTGCTGCCCTGTAGTTTGGCTTTGAGCCTTAGGCACAAAGTTAATGGTGCATATCTCTTACCTACCCATCACTCTGCCCTGAAAACTTCTGTCACTGTCCCCACCACCCAGACATTTTGGAAGCTACAGAAGTAATCAGTGATAGTACTACAATAGGGCCAAAAAAAAAAGTACTATCTCTTTCCTGCTGATCTCACAGGGCCATGGCCAGCACACCTATACCAACAGGTTAGCAAGAGAAACACCTAACAGGTTGATTTCATTATCGGTTTACATGACGCAGAACCCTTCAGATTGGAGACCCGGAGCGAACAATGCATTCTTAGGCAGAGATTCTGCAAGGCAGAGGTAGTAATATGTTTGGACAAAAAGGATCTGACCAGTGGCCATAGACGAGTGTGGGACCCCCAAGGCCTGCTGAGATTCTTGTTAGCCCCTTTGTGTAGCACTCCTCTGGTTCTGGATTTATGGCAGGTTTCTTTGTGGAATGAGAATCTTTTGACCTGGAATCATGCAAGGCAGATCAAAGAATTTTCTTTATGAACAACTCTTACTTAGTGGAAGATGAGACTTAGCTCAGGAGGTTTTATGGTTGTTTTAGGGAGAAGTTCTGGTTCTGTGGCCTAATTTAGGAAAGGAAATTCTAGTTTCTGTGGCTCATTTTGGTGAAAAATGAGAGCTAAGAGACAGGATGGTAACCGAAAGTTAGAGAGGAAATTGACTCTGAGGCCTTCCCTTGGGAGTATCATTTTCTGAGCCCCAAGATGATATTCTACTCCAAAGCCTGGCCCATCCTGGGATCACCTCCCTCCCAGGTATCCTGGGTATGTTCGGTAAGGCTGCTTCCTGGCCCAGACTCTGCTGTTTGCTGTGGCTCCCATTCTTCTCAGTTGAGGTGGTAAGATTGTGCCTCGACCCCAGAAGAGCCTGGCAGACCCAGGGTAGTAGATGAGCAGACACAGAGACGGCAGAGGAATTGAGCCTCCCTCCTACAATTTCATCCAAAATATACATTCAGAGAAACAATCTCATTTAATCTTCATGGGAGGCTGTGGTTTCTTAAACTTAATTGAGGAATCAAAATAGAACTGCACAATTAAAGAAAATTATCATGTAGGAAGTGCCTTGGGGTTTCTCAAATTTTGCATAGGAAGGCATTTTATTAGAACAAATCCCTTTGCAAATTACCAAAATTGTCTTCAACAAAATGATAGATTGTATTCATGGATGAAGAGTTTCACAAGATTATGTATAAAGAAATATCAACCTTTTTTCCTCCTGTCTTCATTTTTTTAACCTGAGAACAGATGATTTTAGAACAATATTACCTTATATATTCTATAAATCAGCTTCTTTATATGTTAATTGAATGCATTTCTTTCTTAATATTCCTAATTATAACCAAAGATGCTGATAAGGTCATTAACCAGTTGTTTAGAATATGGATTAATTGGTAAATGGTCCCTGTCTGCAGCAACAGGAAATATTAATTACCTCATTTCTGAAGTAGGAAGATTCCTTGGGTACAGTTACATTGGGTGTATTGACAAGTTTTAAATCATACTACTTTTGTTTTTTGCTAGTCAATTTCTTGTAAGGTTACATGTAAATCCTATAAGGACTTAAATTGTTGCACACATTTTCCTTACTATAACATAACCCAGTGGTTAGAGTGCTTGTCTACCATGCACAAGGCCCCAGGTTTTATCCCACAGCACCACATAAAAACTGGCCAGGCTCAGGGGTGCACATTTGCAATTCCAGCGCCCTAGAGGCTAAGGCAGAAGATTACCATGACTTTGAAGCCAGCTTAAGCTATATAGTCCAGCCTGGACCACAGAGCAAGACCCTGTCTCAATCGATCAACAGACAAACTAGCATATTTAGATATGTGATTGGCATTTATGTTTTATTTCCTAGCATCCTAAGGAATTTGAGAATATTTGTGCCACAAAGAAACCTTGATTTCTACTTAAGTGTGAGAAATTTGCTTAACTTTACCTGAAACTACTTTCCTTAATACTAGTAAGTAAGCTGGCATTTAAGGAGATGAATTTCGTACACATTCTTGGATAGTGTTTTTAAATAATTGGTTGACAGAAGTTAGTGTACTGAAACAGGTAGCCTTTTTCCTAATTTTTTTGGACGTCCTGCCAGTCCCATCTCTTCTCCATGTTTTCAGTTAGAAGGGACTGTTTCAAATGATACTGACAGACTGGTCGTAAGGAGTCACAAGTTTTGCTTCACGGCAAAGGGGATGTAGTATAAATTACGCACCATGCTGCAGCAGCCTAAAGCCGATAAGGGATTATAACGAAGTCTGTAACGTTTAGTGTCACGGGGAGAGGAAGGGGGCCCTTGGCTGAACCCTTCTCCTTTCTCTAGTATTTCCTGGATCTGCCTCTAAGCCACACCGGCGGGCGTTTGGGGGGCGGTTCCCACCAATAGGGAGGCAGCTGGGAGAGTCCGCGCGTGGGAAACCTCAGCCCCTTTCTTTTTTGCAAGCCCCAGCTTCCAGCCACCGTGCGTGTGCACCGGCGCGGGTGGGGGTGCGAGGTCCAGATCTCCTGTCTAGTGCGGTCACCTGGGGTCCCGCGGGGTCGGAGCCCCTGGACCAGAGGGCCGGCTGGCGGGGCGGAGCGGGCGCGGCGGGTGCCTCTGTGGCTGGAGCCGTGATGTCTCCCGCCCCTCCTAACCCGTGGTTGGTTGGTTTGTGTTTCAGCTCTGCCGGCGGTTGAGCACAAAGACCTGGAGGAGACCCGACCGCCTTGGGGTAGAAGAAAGGAGGCGGCGAAGCCGATTGGAAGGGAACGTGTGGCCCGTGGCCTTCCCGTGAGGGGCGCCCGAAGGGCGAAGAGCGCAGCCCGACACGCACCCCCGCGGCGGCCGCCGAGCGGTGAGATGAGGCGCTGCTGCTGCTGCTGCTGCTGCTGACGGCGACTCCCGGGCCTCTGCTGCTCTCGGTGCTTCGTGTACATGTGTGTGTCCAGGCCGGCCAGAGGCGCCCACAGGAGCATCCACCACGGCCGCCGGGGAGAGACCGCCCACCATGCCCACGGAGGCGCTACCGCCAGGTAGCATGGTGAAGCCGGTCAGCCCCGCGGGCACCTTCACGTCCGCGGTGCCGCTGCGCATTCTGAACAAAGGGCCAGACTACTTCCGCAGGCCGGCTGAGCCCAACCCCAAAAGACTGAGCGCCGTGGAGCGGCTGGAGGCCGACAAGGCCAAGTACGTGAAGAGCCAGGAGGTGATCAACGCCAAGCAGGAGCCCGTGAAGCCGGCCGTGCTGGCCAAGCCCCCCGTGTGCCCGGGCGCCAAGCGCGCCCTGGGCAGCCCCACGCTCAAGGTGTTCGGAAACCACGCCAAGACCGAGAGCGGCGTGCAGCGGGAGAACCTCAAGCTCGAGATCTTGAAGAACATCATTAACAGCTCCGAGGGCTCCAGCTCGGGCTCCGGCCACAAGCACAGCTCGCGAAACTGGCCGCCGCACAGGCCGGATGCGCCCGACCTGCACCGCCACTCCTTCGCGGAGTCCCTGAAGGTGCATCCCACGCCCGGGCGCGGCAGCCCCCAGGAGAGCAGCTCCCACGCGGGCAGGAGGCTGCTGGAGCAGTCGGCCGAGACCTTCCTCCATGTCTCCCACAGCTCCTCGGACATCCGCAAAGTGACCAACGTGAAGCCCCTCAAAGCGATCGCCTGCAGCAGCTCCGCGCCGCCCCTGCCTCCCAAACCCAAAGTCGCGGCCATGAAATCCCCCGAAGCCGACCAGGTGGAACCAGCCTGTGGCGTCAGCAGGAGACCCTCCCTTCAGCGGTCCAAGTCAGACTTGAGTGACAGATACTTCCGAGTGGATGCGGACGTAGAGAGGTTCTTCAACTACTGTGGCCTGGACCCAGAAGAGCTGGAAAACCTTGGCATGGAAAATTTTGCAAGGGCTAATTCTGACATCATATCCCTCAACTTTCGCAGCGCAAGCATGATCAGCTCAGACTGTGAACAGTCTCAGGACAGTAACAGTGACCTTAGAAATGATGACAGTGCCAATGACCGAGTGCCATATGGCATTTCTGCCATTGAAAGAAACGCTAGGATCATCAAGTGGTTATATAGCATCAAACAAGCTAGAGAGTCACAGAAGGTGTCGCATGTGTGAGAGGCACGGTGCGTGCAGGAGAGGGAGGGACGGGTCTGTCCGTGCGTACGCAGTCGTGAAGGTTGTGAGGTCCCCTTGAAGTGTCGTGAGCTTCTCCACTCTTTGTGTTGCTTGTTGTGCACTGTTTTCAAGTTGCATGCCTGTCAACATGGCGACTGGCCTGGCTTCCTCTTCGCCATTGCAGAGCCTGGCTGAACACTCTTGTGCCACGTTTCAAGCCAGAGTCTAGGGCTTTGCTCTTCAACAAAACTGTTTACACAGAAAATGGTATACAGTTTCTTCAATATTTATGTGGTTCTTGTGTTTTTATATCCTGCGTTCTTGTGTCTTAATTAAAAGTTTTATCAACTGGCTTTTAAGTTAAGAGCAGATTCTTTTTGAAGTAAAAAGCCGCTTTGCCTACATTAACACTGGGAAAATACGTGGGATCTGCTATCAAACAGATAGTGACTGAACGAATGTATCGCCAAGCTGGTTTTCTGTGGGATAACGTGGTGAGCCTGACGGTAGTTGTTTCCATGTTGAAATTCTCTTGCCACTGGTGGGGCGGCTGTTGGGACGACGATGCTGCTTTTGTGTCCAGTCCTCTGTGTAGGTGTTGATGGTTCTGTGTAATCCTGACCTCCAGGAAAGACAGTCAGATACAGCAGAGAGTGATTAAATCTAGGAGGTTGAGGGTTTGGGGGTTTTATTGTCCAGATTGGGATAATTCAGAAAAATTTAGTGTTATCTTTGGGCAGAAGTGGCCACCCAAAAGCTGATACTGAATGCCTTTAAGAAATTGTTTCATGTTCTTTGGGTTTGTTCTTTTGGTTTTGTTTTACTTTTGGTCAAGAACTACTAATTTCATGCTGCTCCTCTTCCTCCCTTCTTTGTGATTTTATTTGGGGAGGGGGCTGAGCTTGCACAAGCTTAAGCTTTCTGAAGATGTGAACAAAAATGGAAATACCAGCCATATCAGTGCACAGCCTCTCATTTCAAAGTGGATACGTTTGGTGGCTACATCACGTCTAGTGCACAGTGCGGTTCTGTTGCCCAACATGTTGTTGTCCCAGGCTGTGGATCTTTGTTACAGCTCTAGGAAATCAGTAACACGAAACTCCATAGCTTTGCCACCCTGTGGCCTCTAGCACGGCGTAGCATATCATCCTGCCCCCAGCGTCCCCAGTAACCTGTCCTCCCGGTGGTCTCATTAGCCATCAGTCAACTGACAGTGCTGTGTGGTGACCGAGCACACACCAGGCCATGGTCGGCCTGCTGCTCTTGTCACGCCCACAAGTTCTCAGCGGCACCACCTTGGGCTTCAT
Organism: Ctenodactylus gundi; assembly: GCA_004027205.1. Lineage (NCBI taxonomy): Eukaryota > Metazoa > Chordata > Mammalia > Rodentia > Ctenodactylidae > Ctenodactylus > Ctenodactylus gundi. The sequence goes on from PVKB01000282.1 coordinate 457,265, forward strand.
CAGCTGGTAGGGAAATTTTTATGGTGTAAATGCTGTAATACTTTGTACATACTTCAGTTGTTATGAAATCTTTAAGAAAAAGGAAAAAAAGTTATGCAAATAAATAGTTCTGGAGCAGGCACTGTGGTGACTTCTCTGTTCTTTTCACCGTGAAAGTTGAGCTTTGGACTGTGGACCAGAAGCACATTTTTCAAAGTCTTAAAGCAAGGTTTCATTTGAGTTGTTTTTCACGTGTCTTTATTATTCTGAACAGCAGTATTCTGTATAATTGTAGCTGTAGCAGTGTGCTCTTGCTAAAATAGTTACATGAAGGTTCCTAAAATATGCTGCTGCCTCCTCTTTCCTTAGTTCACACTTCTTTTATTTTTGCCTTTTCTTAAACATCAGGATGTTTCACCTCATCCACAGGGCTCTTCAGTTGTAAATATTTATGAGTTCTGGCCACAGAGTCGTACCTTTGAATAGCTCTGGTTTTGTTTGCGTAAGTCCAACATCAGGACCACTACATGTCCCCTTGCATTTGCGGGTCATTCGTCCATTCTTCTTTCACTGGGCCACTTGTGGAGTGCCTTTTTGTCAGGCAGCTGGGCAAGTAGCAGACCACCATGGTCCACAGCACAGTCTCTGCCTCAGGGAACTTAGACTTTAACATTTATTTTAAGAAAAACACACCTCATAGTACGATGTTGAGTATCCAGTGCATGTTTATTGAATCAACTTATTTGAAGATGAACATTTCTTCCAAGGTTCCACATATTATATAAATGTAAAATAAAATGCCACTTAAAATGTAATTTTTGGAAAATTAAAATGTAATTTTTGAAAAAAAAGATAATGATTCCGAAACTATGACGATTGGTAAAACTTTGTTTTTTTGAAAAGAAAATTGTGTTCTTTCCACTGATTTTTGAGTTCTCTGGTTCTGTCATTAATGATGTTAAACTAGTGCACTAGCTTTCAGAAGAAACACTTTGGAATGCAGCTACAAGTAGCAACGATACAGTGTGTTCAAGAAAATTCACTGAAAATAAGTTTCCAAAACACAAAAAATAATCGAACTGATAGTTCTCTCACCTTGTGTGTAGAAAGATGGCCTTTAAAACTAATGTGGATAACTTAGCATTACATGTCTCTTTCTGGAGCTATTGAGATACTAAAAATAATTGTTATTTTCCAAAGGAAAACATTTTGAGGGCAGATGAGCACTTCTTAGCTACTTGAATATCACTGTGTGCTATTTTCCTCACAAATTGAACCTTCTGGTGCTTCAGTACTAGCTGGTCTGTATTCAGACAGGACCACGAGTCATCCCACCATAATTCGGTCTAATCCTCTGTGCCCTGATGTGTACAATGAGGCTTTTGGTTCCTGTGGATTGTGAAACCTTACCATATTTTTGTTTTAGACTTGTTGCTGTAAAGGACCATTTCAGATGCTTAATAGTAGATTTTAAGAGGTAGGTATTTCTTGTGAAACACTCTGCAAAGTGCTCCCTTTCCTAGCTCACAGAAATATGTGCTCATACAATGTGTGAGATGTCAGTGATGATATGAACATAATGTCATAGAGTTTATATTTTTTAACACACTTCAGAGTGAAACATGACTGCCCTGGTGGCTCAGCAAACTAGGTGTTTCTTTCTGAAAACTGCTAGTTCTTAAGACATTCATTCTATATCCACTCTCCTACCATGGCCTTAGTTCAGGTTCTCATCTTCTCTTCCCTGGACTTCTGTTTCCAGAACTTTCTAAATGGAAATCCCCTACTCTCCATCCAGTCTCAGCACATCTTATGCCACAGATAATTCCGATTTTGTCATCCCTTTATTTGAAAAATGTCCTCTGTCTTGGAATAGGTTGCTGGCAGGGTAAGTCCAAACTTCTTAACAGCGAATGTGGGATAGGCATCGTTTCTCAGGTCTGTCACTAAACCAGACGCCAAATAAAGGGAAGCTTCTGGAAACACTTTATGCTGCATTTTTAACCTATGGTATAAAAAATTTTCCCCAAACTTCAGCAACTTAAAACAATGGACGCTGATTATCTCAGTATTTGTAGTTCAGGAATCCTAGAGGAGTGGAGGGGCATACTCAAACGGTTATCCCTAGGGTGTCTCCTGAGGCTCCCCACAAGATGGTAGCCAGAGTTGCACAGGACTCAGGCTGGAGAAACCCTGTAAGATGGCTCAATTCCTCACAATATGGGCTTTTCCCTTTGGGTTACCTAAGAGACCTTTCATTGTGACTTCTACCAGAGGTAAGGACTCAAGAGCAAGCCAAGGAGAAAGTCAGTGTGCCTTTGGTAGTCCATTATCTTGAGTCACATACCTTTGTCACATTCAGAAAGTTAGAAAATGGACAGTAAATAGAACCCACACAAAGGGAGGAAGGTGCTCTTTTTGAATGGAAATATAGCAAAGAACTTTAAAATCACTGTGGCAGCTGAGGTTGAATAAGCTCATCATTCTGTGAGGAATAGTTTTCCTCTCTCCTTGACCTCAGACACACTTGCTCTTTCAAGATTTTGTACAACCGTCAACCACTGTGAAATGTTTTTGAGTTGTGTGTTGCCTTTAATCATCTTATGATTTTTGTCATGGCCATGGATCCAGTCTTTTTCTAATCTAGTTCTCAATGATGCCTTTGTATAAATCTTTAAAAAGTGGACCTTCCTCAAAACATTTAATCCTTGTGAGGAGAAAAAAATAATAAAGCCATCCAAGGAAACATGCTTATCTGCAATGACTCTGGCGTAAACCATAACCCCAGGATTGGGTAGGGTACAATACAGTATCTCAGAGTACATTAAGTAGTACTAAGTGTTTGCCTCTAGGGTTGGAGAGGTGCCATGTACCTTCAGGTTGAATAGCCCCTATCTGAAACTTGGATCCAGAAATGTTTCAAATTTCAGCTTGAGACTTTAAATAGACTTTACTGGTTGAGTGTCCCTAATGCTAAAATTTGAAATACCTAAAGCTTTTGGTTCCATATTTTGAAGCATTTGAAATTTTTGAATTGGAAGTACTCAGATTCTACTATGTGTAAGTCATCTACTAAATCTACAAATCTTATTACAATGAGCCCAGAGTGTTATTGGCCCTCTTTTAAAGGTGAAGAAGCTTTGTTCTATGGAGATTATGTGCCTTAGCACAGCTCCCAGATAAAGCAAGCATTGGAGTGGACTTGAACTCAGGTCTGCGTTTCCAGCTCTCCCCTTCCTAAGCCCTGTTTAAGGCCAGAAAAAAACAGGTTTTCTGTTTTTCTGTACTTAAAAACAGAAAACCCCTACAGTTCACCTTGACAATTTTATCTGCTTCCAAAGTGTAAAAACTGTCTCAAATAGTCAGGATTTTAACAACGTCACCTGTACAAATGGTAGCCCATAAATTTATTTTAAAAAAAGACTTTAGCTGCTTCATTTTGAGTAATATAGATCCCACTGAGTTCAAAGACACAAGGCCATGGAATTTGCATTCTTTCCATTTTGACCATGCCCTATTTTAAAATGGCATTCTGTCTTTGTGGATCAAGGATGTTTAGGAGGAAAAACAGTAGAGATAAATGTCTGGCCACAATTCAACATTCAGGAAACACATTTCAACTCTGAGGAGTCAGCGTCGCTGTTCTCCCATCCTGAAGGCTGTGCATTGTGTTCTGGCCAGCAGATCCTCAAGGAAGGAAAGATTCAAGAGGTCAAGGGTACTCCAGTCAGAGCAGAATGGGTGCTTAGCTCTGTCACAAAAGAAGATGAATCTCACTGCCACCTTAAAAGTGTGAAGCCTGACTCACCTGCTCAGCACCCCCTGAAATGACCACAGTGATTCCATAACAATAAGCACAAGCTGCAACCTGACAGTCCCCAGCCTTGATGTGCCTCTGAGCAAATGTGCCTCTACATAACAGCAGAGGGTAAAGCTAGCAGGGAGATGGCTCAGCAGCCTTTGGAACCCTTCCTCAACAGCCACCCATCAGCTTAAAAAGTGGCCTCTGCTCCCTCAATTGTGAAGTGTGTGTATTCCCTTGGTCTTGGGGACTTATGACACTGAGAACTGTTTTGGTATCATAGGAAGACATGAAGGATATTAAAATTCTGAGTTCATATTTTAGCTTTTAAAAGGGGTAGGTGAGACCCGATGGAGTCCCAAAATATAACCAAATGTTATTTTGTGCACTAGTTACCCTAGAGCAGTGGTCCTCAAACCTTCTGACCCCTGGGACTGGTTTACTTGAAGGCCATTCTCCCACAGACAGGGTAGCACACTAGCTGTACAGTAGGTTTTGGAGGATAGTTTTGAAATGCTGAGCAGTAGCAGGAGGGGAATGGGGACTGAAGCTTTGTCTCTTGTCAATCAGCAGCAGCATAGGACCTAATAGGAGTATGCGGACAGGAGACGGGACTTTGCTCGAAGCTCACCTGCTGCTTACCGGCTCATCTGTCCTGGAGGCGAAGTCCTTCCAAGGCCACAGACTGGTACTGGCATGTAACCTGGGGATTGGAGACTTCTGCCCTAGAGCATTTTAGTAGGGAAAGTAAGTGAATACTATAAAAGGAGTGTTCCCCAAGGGGAGGGACTTCCAGAAGGTAAACTCATTGACCTTTCAGGTTGACAGAGCTGATGGTGGAATATGGCCAGGCCCTTAAAAAGTCACAGCACTTTAAGAATTAAGAATGATCATTTTCACTGGCTGAATGTTGTGTTCATCTCACATAAGTGGAACAACTATCAGCAAGTCTTACATGCTATTCTAAGCCCTTTGTCACATTATGTCCTTTTATCCTCTTAAAAACTTGTAAAATAAAATTCATTTTATTGATGAGGAATCCAAGGATTAAGCTACTTCAAAAAGACATCCAATGAATAAAGAATGTCAAACAGAAAACATTCCAAAAAGACAACTGCCCATATGTAAGAAGTGAACTTTGAACAACTTGTATGATGGGAACAAGTTTTTATTTCTTTACATTGCAGGATGCTCCTCTGAGGTTTCAAACATGATTGTACATGCTGGTTTGTGACTTTTCCATATGATGAACGACTTAAAACTATTCATCCACGATCACCTACAGGACTGAAGCTTCTGGGATCTTTTGAGAGAGACATGAGTAGTCAACTGCCTGTCCCCAGCTTATTATATAGAAAACACCAGAGAACAGAGGTGGCGAGACTCAGGCCAGGCTGCAGAGCAGGTAGATGCAGGGGCTGGAACAGAGAAGATCCTGCTGTTAACTTCATGAAGGAGCCAGAATCAAAACAGAGAAACTACCCAAGGGTAGCAACTTCATCTTGCAGAAATAGGGGCAGTTTGGTTCCTGTGTACTCTACTCCAGATGATCCTTGGTTAATGATGATTTGACTTACGACTTTTCAACCTTACTGTAGCGCAAAAGCAAAAGCACCTAGTAGAAATCCTACTTCAGACTTTGAATTTGGATCTTTTCCTAGGCTCACAATATGCTGTATAAGACTTTTGGAACGTGCTGTTGGTGGCAATGAGCCACAACTCCCAATCAGCAACACAATCACTAGAGGAAACAATGGATACTCTGCAGCGGGTATGCATACCCCAGCCTGTGGGCCTCAGGTGGCACTGGACAGCCAAGAATGAAGTTCCACAAGATGGTGAAATTCTACTCTTATTATGTGAATTTGGGAAATGTTTTTCATGACTTGCTTCTGCGGTGTTCCAGTGTGCAGTGCATAGGATACGGTGGAACATTGTGGGGAGGGGGGGCCTGATGCAGTGGTAACTTTACTGCCTGTGCTCACCGTAGTCCAGTGGAAACCCACATATGGCAGATGTTGCTATGCAACATGGAAAGTAAAACATATCAGTTACCAATAATGCTATTTCTACCTACCCAAACGTGTGTGCCTGCTGATAGTTATTAAGACATGAAAGGTTTCTTATTTAATTACTAAACTTGTGCTTCATATGGAATTTCATAAAATAATTTGATAAGCTAAAATACTAAAAATAAAGTTTGTTATTTAAACCATATTATATATGTTATGTGCAGCCCAAGACAATTCCTCTTCACTCAGTGTGGTTCAGGTAAGCCAACAAGTAGATACCTATTCTCTGCAGTGCACTGTGTTGGTAAGCTAGGATTTTCAGTAACTCAGCGTGTCAGGTACACTTTCAGCTTACCATGTTTTCAACATATGTGTTTCTCAGGACATAACCTCCCATCATAAGTCAAAGAGCATCTGTATTCCTATGCCATGTTCTTTGTCTCAAAAACTAAGTATCAGCTACTTCAACTTTGATTCAGAGTTTTTTTCTGTTCAGACCCATTAATTATTTTTTTATTTCACTCAAGCAGATAAAGAACAGATCATAAGAATGAGGATATGTCTCTCAGGAAGTGTTGGACAATTTTGGAAATCATTACTACTGTTGTAATATTATTTTCATAACTCAATTACCCATAGATGCCCAGTGATCCCCAAGAGCCTAGCAGCCATTTTCTAGACCTGAGTCCCCTCCCTGCCGTGACACTCCACTCTTCCCCCGCCCTCTCTCTGGTTACAGAACCTATAAACTGGGGCTGGAGGAATGGCTCAGCGGTTAAAGCGCTTGAGGAAGCGCTAAGTCAAGTACTAAGTACCCGAGTTCGATTCCCCAGCACCACAAAAGCTGGGCGTGGTGGCGCACACCTGTAATCCCAGCACTCGGGAGCCTGAGGCAGGAGGATTGCCGTGAGTCCAAGGCCAGCCCGGGCTCCCTAGTGAATTCAGGCCAGCCAGGGCCGCAGAGCGAGACCCTCAAAGGACCTATAAATCCCCTCGCACCACTGCCCAGGGCCAGGGTCTCGATGGCTCATAGAACATTTCCCACTTGAACGTCAGTCTGCCTGTCGCTGACTCGGCATCCTAGATTTCTCTTCGGTTGTCATCTCATTTGTCCCTTCCTGCCGCTCTCGGAAGTAGATTCCTTGTGTTCATCTTCTGAAGTTAGAGTAGCCGTTCAGGTGTTGCTGCCTTGGCCACCTCTAGTGGCCTTGGCCTTCCTTTCTAGTTCGTTGCCCGGCGCAGCTTTCATAAATAGCATGCTTCCCTGGAGTGAATGGATGAAGCCCAACCAAACTCCTTGAGGAACTCCCACCTCGTGGTGACAGAGCCCCCATCGGTCCCTTTTCCTTCCTCTCCTCTCTGTCACCATCACCACCCCTCTACCAATGGGGCGTGAGCTTAGCACTTAAGAGTTTCTCTTCTATTTGATCTTGAAAAATTAATCAACAGTATGATTAAGATAAGGGAATTCTAGGCTGTTCACCTATCTGTACGGACTTCACAAGCAAGCATTTCTCCTCATGTAACTCCCTTGAGAGGACACGGAAGTCCTCCTCTTTGTGGGCCATACCCCAAAGCAGAGGGAATCCACAGCAGGTGGACGGGCACGATGCAGGGCTGCAGACATGATCTCGAGCTGAAATCCTCCTCATATTGGTCCGAAAGGACAATGAGAAGCATGGCCCTTTCTCTTTGCAAATTACAAAAAAAAAAAAAAAGTATATCTTTTATGTGAAAAAACATCCCCAGAGAGTGCGACCAGGTGCGGCCACAGAGGCCCTCATGGCAGACTGCCTTCAAGGCAGATGTGGCTGAGAAACTCCTTCCAGTTTACCCTTTGATGTGTACACATTGACCTCGGAGCCTTGAGTTCACTATCCTTTTCTCAGGAAATTCCACTAATGGAGGAAAGCAAGCCATGTGTAAATACGATTGCTCCCTCAATGGGATAGAACTGCAGGGGTGGTTCATAATTAATACCATGTGGGAGTCCATTGCATTGGGAGAAGGGAAAATGAGAAGGAGAGAGCTCATTCTCTCGTCCCTGAAAATGCTCAGGTTAGCATGCTTTGCCTTCTTTAGGGTAAATAAATTTGAAGCTCTGAAGGATTTCTAAGCATACAGAGTCTTTCCGGTTGTTCCCTCCTTTTTACAGTAGATGGATTTTAGCAGCCAGGTAAGCTATTTGTGAGCCTCACAAGCCCAGCCGGGCAGGCAGACACTCTAAATGTTTCTGCACATCGCTTTTCTCTATTGAGTTCCAGGCCATCTCAAGAACTTCAGCTACAGAGCTTTTCATTTTGGTGGGAAATGGCAAAATGCTTATTTAAGTAACTTCACAGGCCTGTGGTTATTTTACTAAAGGCCTTTTCTCCCTTCTTCCTGGGAGTTAACAGCTGCACATGGCTCAGGAATGTGAGGCTGATGTCTGTGGTTGTGGGAAAATTACTCCATTTGCTCTGGAGGGAGATTTGAAGTATTTTAGTCATGTTTCAGATTTCTCAGAGCATCTCAGAGTTCAAGTATCCGTTGTAAAACTAATCGGCTCCCCTAAAGAACCCTTGTTCAGAGTGTATAGACTTGCTTCCATCTGCTGAGGATTCTTTAGTGTAAAGAGCCTGTGAGTTCAGATCTGGATAGTGTTTCAGATTCCCAAATGGTCTCAGCCTTTAACTCACCACCTGATGCTTTTTAAATCCAGTTTAGTAGATGAAATGGACTTTTGTACTTTCTGCACTTATGTGAGTTTGTGTTCATATGCATACACATGTTGGACTTTTAAAGTAATTTATGTCCAGAAAAAATGGATGAAGGTCCCATTATGTTGTGGTTATTTCTAACACTTAAATCCTGGTGACTAGTTTTTCTTTTGGACTTTTCAAGGAGATTTGAATATCAGTACCAAGGCTGATTTTCAGCTGAGAAAGGTGTGTAAAGCATCTTAGGGTTTTGACCAGTTACTTCCTTGTGTCCCCCTTTTGCTGATAACTGCTCCGGTGCCTTTTCATACACTCAAGTTTAGAAGAAAAGAAAGAAGAGAAAGCAATGGCAAGCCAGCATCTTCCTAGTGACACTAGCTGTGGCTGTGACATGGTTCTGTTTTCCCTCCCTCTTTTTGTTGGGAGACATGTGCCCCCTGGAAGGTCACCACTCTGAAAGCAGGCACGCTTTCAACTGCTATCGCCTGTGCCTAGAAAACTACCTGGCATGTATTGGGTACATATATGAGGCGGAAGGATTTGGGCAGACAGGCCCAGAATCTCAACGGGATTCCTAACCTGGAAGCAAAAAACAGGAAGCGTTTGAGCGTGGCACCATGTCTCCCCAACACACGTGCTGGTGCTTCTCCCAGATCCCCTTCTCACATTTCCCCTCTCATGTGTTGCCACCAGGCACAGCTCCAGCTCCTGGACGTGCAGCATTGAGCCCATCAGACAGAACGGCAAGCCAGCCTACTCAGAACTACAGGGTCCTAGAGACGGGGAAGAAATAAAGCTGAGTACCTCAGATATAGGAAAAGTCTGAGATGGCAACATGTGTTTAGGAAAAAGAATACAGTAGGCAGTAGAAGTGAGAAGAGGCCTTCCCCGTGGCATCAGTGAGTAAAGGCTGAAGGAAGTCAGGGAGGAACCCTGCAGAAATTCCTGAAAAAAAACAGTTATGCTCTGACAATATCCAAGAGGCCGTAGGGAACCCAGGAGGGCTGAGGTTGTGACGGGATTGCCAGCTAGGGTCCGCTGGCTATTTAGGAATGTACGTTTAAGGTGTGTGTGGAGGTGGGGGTACTCTATCGTTGGGTTCCAGTTAGGGGAAATCCAGACTCACTGGATGCAAGCAGAATTTCTGAGATCTCTGGGGAACGTTAATCTCTGAAAGTCAGTTAATTTAGTGCGAACTATTGCTTCAGTATTTGAGTCAGGAACAACTTTTGGGGGGAACCTGGGAAGTTGGTTTTCCAAAAGTCACACAACATATCTGAGGAGCTGGGGAGCACATAGCAGTGGAGATCAACCCTGTACCCTCCCATCACCAGCAGTGCCCTAAATATATACTGATCAAAAGCCACGACATTAAAATAGGCAAGAAAGAGAAGAGTTACCATGAATTCTTATGTCAGATGGCAGAAACACTACCAAACAATGCTGCTTCCTTGCCTGTATTATTTAGTCTTACTTATTAATTGTTATGAACTGCCACTGTCAGTCTTCATTTTATGTTTAATAGCATTTATGTAAGAAATAATGAGATGATTTATAATCTCAAATAAACAGTTTTAATCTTGACATTGAAGTAATAATGTATCATATAATGTATGCATGTTGAGTATACATATATAATATACGCTACACACTATATATATATATATATATATATATATATACCCACATATAACATATGTATTGGTCTTTAGTTTCAAAATTGGAAAAGCATCAGCCACCAACTCCACCTACAGAAAAAGAGGAAACGGTGGATCTCGGCTAGCGTTAGTCCCAGGAGCCTCAGGGCTGGTGGAGGAACTGGTCTGTTGCTTTTCCCAATCCTTGTGCTGTTGATGAGCATTTTCAGTCAAGAATCAACGTGCAATGTGTATATACACCAACTCCTCAAGTTGAATGTAATGTATTACAGATGCACACTAATAGAAATAATAATTATTGGGGAAAAGATATATAAGCCCTGGCAGAAATCTGGGTAAAGTTGGTTGTAGAGTAGATGTGTCTACAGGCAGGAAGGAGGGCAGTGCCATGAAGGAGCCCGCACCAAGTGTGAGCATGCACACAAGTCACTCCTGAGGTTCAGGCAACTGTGATGCTTATCATTGTTTTATTTATACAACTTGTATCCTTATTGACATTTCTCTTAGAGGTTACATTGGAATGTCAGCATCTCAAAAATGTCTTCCTTGTTCCTTTCAGGTAGTTAATGTCTCTTCAGGGCCTTTAATCACTTAAGAACCTAAATGAAGCCTCAGCCCAAAGAGGGAGATATTTAAAGAATGATTCCCTTTCTGATACCACTGGGTGTAGACCATGGTTCCGAGGAATGCTGTCTGCTTTGTTTTGGAAATGCATGGCCAGGTGGCCAGGTGTTGGAAGGAATGTACACAATGCATAACCTTAAAATGTCATTGTGCTATGTGAGACTGCTTTGATTATAAATACATGATACACTGAACCTTTATTTCTTAACTATAACTAGCAAAATGTGCTATTTTGAACACCTCCCCGGACTATGTTTCTCAGGCTTGCTGAGCTCTAACGGCCAGCCTAATACAATGGTCGCTTAGAGCTCCTCAGACCAGAAAAATCAGAACTCTTGATTGGATCCCACCGCAGCCATTGAGGAATTTCTAAAAACTCGAAAGTCCTGTCTCTGCAGCCCAGCCATTGACAGTAGCTCACACCTCTCTCTGCTTCTGGGAAAGGTTGCTCCCTCTACCAGAAGCAGCAGGGAGGGTAGGAACTGGAGAATAAGGATTTCATTTCTAGATTTTTCCCCTGCTGCCACAAACCTCCAGCAACTCACTCAAACTCCAGGAACCTCTGCCTTGTCATCTAGGAGATGGAGCCACCATTGTTTGCCTCCCAGCTGGGTGGATTCATCTCTTATGAGAGTTAAATCAGCAACTCGAGGCTCAGCATCCCCCTTCTTCCATGCTACATGTTCTTTTTCCCAAGGAACATTTCAGTTGCTCAGCAGAAAGCATTATCACCATTAAGGAAGCACGAGGTTTAGGAAATCATTAGCCATTGAAAGATTTCTTTCATTCTGTAGGAGTTGTTGCTGCTTGTCATGCTGTCCTGGACTTTGTGGAGTATGACAAGATAGGTTAGTAGGGTTGAGGATACAAAACCCCAGGGTCACCGCACATCTACAGCTCCTTGCTCATCTACCTCCTCCAGTTCCAGCTCAAGTCCTGTGGAACACCCCCTCTTTCCAAGCCATCCTGTTCTTGCCACGCCCCACACATAGTTACTTCCCTCCCATGCTTGCTTGTGACAGTCATTAGAGAAAACATTCCCAGTAAATCATGCACAGCCTGGTGACTTGTCTTCTATTGTGTTTTAATTGCTGTTGAGTTTCTTAATTCTTACATTATTCTGTTCAACTTTTGCCACTGAGAAGGCAGCAGGAAAACCCCCCTATCTAAATATTCCCAGTGGTGCTTCATGCGGAGAAACCTATTTCTCACACATGTTGCTGCCATTAATGTTAATGGGAGTTTACTTTGTAGCACTTTCAATCTGTGTTGTTTTTTTTTAATCTATTGAAATTAACTGCAGTTCTAAAAAGCATTTTCATTCAAGTAGGATGCAGAGGTGCACAGACATGTGCTGTTAATTAAAGACTTAGATGGGCAGTCCATGCTCTGAATTGGGCAGTTCTGGCCCCTTCATTGTGGCTACCTGTGGTCAAATACCGTTTAAAGCAATTAAGATTCCCATTGTGTTTCACTTTTACAGTAATGACAACATTAATGAATTTAGGAAAGCATGAACAGCTGAGGAGCCATACAGTAATCAGCTATACTCAGACAGGACTGAATGGGCTCCACACACCATTGGAAGTGAACACTTTCATAGATTATGAAGTCTTGAGACTAAAAGGATGTTAGGATTTTCTGTGTGAATGTTTCTGGTGCGGTGTTATACTTTTACAAGTGAAATTTTACTGTAGCATTTAGAGATTTGGAAATATATAAAGAGAGAACAAGAATCTTCCACTTGGGTTTTGTTTGTCACTTCTTGTTCTCTTGAGCTGCCACTTGAAGCACATTGGTTTCATTTCCATCCGGAGACCTTGCAGATAAAGATGGAAGTTCCTGTTGATAACACACAAGGTTGGATCTTGTGACAGCTGCAGATACCCTCAGCAGGCTGTCCCCTGTATACTAGCTGGTCTCAGACCAGCAAAAATGATGAGCCTGTCCTTCCAAAGAGCACGCCATGTACTACACAAATTGTTCAACCACCAGCAACAATGACCTCCACATAAAAGGCCTTTTTTTAGTAACATTTTGTCCATTTGGTAGAGGAGAGTGTATTCCTGAGGATGCAGAAGTAACAATGAGTGGGACGCCCCCAGGTCCCACACGGAACGAAAGAGAAGTCTTTGTTTTAAGGGTAAAATGACTAAAGGAGTGAGAACAGAGACCTCGTCCAGGAAGTTGAGAGACAGACGTGTGGTAGGGGTCGGGGAGGGGTGCAGAGGAGGAGAGGATTATAAGCCAAGGAGTTTCCAGACCTAAAAGTCTAAAATAAATTCTACTTATCCTAGCTTAGAGTTTTGATTTTGCCTTTCTGTTTGATTCACAAGCACTTTTCTGCTTGATTCACATTAACTTCTGATGACCATTCTCTCTCAAAATGAGTATCTGAATATTTTTTCAAGAAGAGGTATCACTGATTGGGTCTGATTGCTCTAAGGGTAGCAACCTTGGGGGATACCCAACTGACTGGACCCAGACAGCTGCAGAGGATACCAGGCCCTTTGCCCATGAGCTCTGTTCATCAATATGACTATGCCAGTATGACAAAGGTACACACAAGATGCTTGCATGCTGATGTCTCTTGCTCATCAAACACTTCTGTTCCAGAGCCCATGAGGAAATCAAAAATTGCCTACTACCAACCACATTAACTTTAGATACCTCGCTGTCCTCCAATTTTCACTTGGCATCATTGGCTTTGTCTCTAAAGCACCACCACTTGACTTCTGCAAAAAAAGACAGTTCTGATTTTCTTGAGCTACCAAGGCTATCTCACCACTACTTACCTTCACCCCATGCAGCTCTCCACCAGCTCTATCCCTTGTCACTCAGACAAGGCCATTCATAGAGTGACACATATCCTGGCTGCCTGCCTCATCAGAGTCTTTCAAAGTCTCCCAGGTGAGGAGTGGGGAAGAGGCTTTTCTCTAGCAAGTGGTAGGAGTTGATCCTGGAGGTGCTGGGGCCACCATGTGGAGCAAAGTAAAGCAGAGATGGGTTCATGTCCAGTCTCGATTGGCTGTCCAACCTTCAGTTCTGTTAAAAAAAAAAAAAGAAAAAAATTATACCATTTTTATTAGTGAGTTTGAATTGATTTCCCTTTTTATTTGTTATTGTTGTTGTTGCTTTCAAGAAAAAAAAGTTCTCCTTAAAGCCCTACATATGACATCTTTTACAGATGTTGTTAAAGAAAATGAATAATCGTATAGTGCTTGAGCCAGTTTCTTAGACTCTTGTATTCCTTGGAAGCTTTATTCAAATGAATATTTTATTAGCATGATAGGGGCAGGCTCCGGGGAGGCAACCAATATAACTGTGAAGAATGATTTGGCCAATGTCCAACACTCAGCCACCACTAGGAGGCAAACTTCCCTATGTAAAAAATGGGCACTTTAAATATAAACCTGTTTTTTGTTTTTTGTTTTTTTTTTAGGCAAGTCACATGTAGGTGTTATAGAAAAACTAATATAAACTGAGACAAGATAAAAAGAAGAAGCATAATTTCTCCAACATTCTCATCAAATAGTTTCTAGTGTTACTAATGTTTCTCCATCTTCCCATTATGTTATTCACCATTATAGTTTGGATCTGGCATGTGCCCTAAATGCATCATGTAATTGAGTGTTGTGGATTAACTATGGATTCAATGCCTTATTAAAAGGTGGGGCCGAGTCAGGAGGTGTGAGTTACAGGTGTGTGGTGGAAGATAAACCAGGCATGTGGTAGATTATAGATTACGAGAGTGTGGTAGATTAGGGGCATGTTGTAGATTATGGTCGTGTGGCACATTATTGGGCATGTGGCCATGCAAGAAGAGATCACTGAGGCTTAACACAGAACGGGTAGAACACTGAGGCTTGACCCCGAATGGGGAGGACCACTGGAATAAGACCTGGTAGAGCACATGTTGATTTTGCCCTCTTCCCTCACTTGGCTCCCTGTCCACCATGCTGTGAACACCCCATCCTCTGTTCTTCCTCCCGCCATGTGTGTCTACCAATTCCAGCCACCCATGTATGGACTGTGACCCTCTGAAACTATAAGATAAAATAAATCATTCCTCCATTAAATTGTGGATGTTGGATATTTTTTCAATCAATAAAAAATAACTAAGACACAGACAGGCTGTGCCTTTTTCACTATCATAACTACAAACTAGAATTACGCCAGCTGTCATGGTTTGGACCTGGAGTGTCCCCCAAAAGCCTCATGTTCCTATGGACACTGTGTAGGGTTGGGAAATGGGGCCTAGCTGGAAAAGGCAGATGCTTCGGGCTTGACCTAGAGGGGCGTATGCTGGTTCTGCGCTTCCTCTCAGTCTGTCTGTTTCAGCGCGCTTTAAGGATCTCTGTCTTCCAGAGCATCTGCTCTGTCTCTGGCCCCAGCCCCGGACCCAGCTCCAGCCCTGCCATGTGATTCCACCATTTTCCAGCTACCTACCTGTGAACGGACTGTGACTTTCAGAAACTGTGAGCTCAAATATATCTTTACTCCCTGAAGTTGTGCGTGTCGAGTATTGAGTCACAGTGATGAGAAACAGAGACACCAGTCTTATTATAAACATAATAATTGATAAAATAGTGAATAAATGAATGAGCTGTATGATACAATGCAGTGATTCCAAGCCCCCCAAAAAGTCGTACTCAGAGGTAAATGAGGCTAATTACAGGGAGACAAAAAGTCTAGTAATTTCTAAATACCTGAGCTCTGCTTGCCTGCCCTGCCTTGGGCACACCTCAAGCTAGAATGGAGAAGCTCGGATGTAATTCTCAACAGTGTCTGACTTCAGAATTAGACTTGCATTCACTCTTGGCTCTCTGTATTCTGAGTATCAGTACATATTAGATGCAATTCTTACACGTATTGAATTCTGTTCTCCCAGGATATCCAATCCTAATTTTTCTTTCTAGCCAGGGGACAAAAGCTCATCTGCATGATGACTTCCCTAGACCTTGTCCTGGTCCCAAGGAGTGTCCTCTGCAAAGGAGCTTGAATTCGGTGAACTTGGTCCTGGTCCTGTTCCAGACTTCCCTCAAGTAGGAGACATTTCACTGTAGAAAATGGATCCATTTTGAAATTCAGTTTAGAAATTAGATCCAATACAAAGAGACTAAGTCAAGTAATCTAATTTTGTTTTAGAATAAGATATAATTATAGAGTAAATAATATATTAATTATTCTCATGTCATTTTTTTCAGACTGTGTCTTGGAAATCATTCTAAAATCAGAGCTCCAGCATATTTTAAGACATAACACCTCTGTAGAGATAAGTGCATCATCCCCCACACTAGCTACTGCAAGGGAAGATTTATTTAGATGTATAAGCCTTAGCAAGTTGATGAAAATAATACGTCTTATGGTAATAATACCGCACAAATGAAATCACTCCAGAAGTAACTAGTCATCTTAGTAGGGGAATATGTAGGGTTCTGTTTGTGCTCAGCTATTTGCCACTTACTGTGTGAGGGCTTATTATCTTATGAAAGCACTGATAGTACACATGTCTAATAGATTTGAGGTTTATCTTGCCCTGATCCAAATCATACCAGGTGGTAAAGTGACTACAGAAAACAATTTTTAATTATCTACTTTTATGAAAAGCTCAACATTAAATACTAACTGCTAGAAATAAGCATATTCTCAGTTTTTAAAATATCATTATCTGAACCTAAATCCAAACTATGACTCTCAAAATTCTCTTAAAAATCAAGTATAATTTGAACATATTAGTATTCATTCCATATGATATAAAAATTCTATCAAAAAACTATTCTCATGAATGCTATATAAAACAGATTTGGTATGATGCAGTAGTGTGCAAACTAGTAGCAGCCACCATTTTAAGCCATAGTGTGTTATCCTAATGGTATATTATGCCATATTAATGACAATCACCCAAATATACCCACTCTCTAAATAAAATACAATAAAATATTAATGGCAACTGGCCTTAAGTACATGCGTGTCTCAGGAGCTGAGGACCCCTCAAGCATAATCACATTTAATTCTCACACCAACCTTGAGAGAGAGAGATAATATCATTCATACTTCTGTGTGGCAGAGGACACCTAGGTAGGATTTTTATTAGGTTTCCACAATGTAGCCTGTTCCTCAGAGTAAAATTTACAGGTTGAGGGCTAAGCCTAACTCCTTGTGAAGAGACGTAAGTATATTATTATCACAGGGCCTTCCTGGAATAAGGCCTAGATCAGGCAATCTTTCCTTCCAGAAAGGACATACTGACGGGTGGCATTTTCTCCACAGTGACAGACTTTCAGGCACAGGTCTTCATTTCTGTGTTAGGGCCAGATGGCAGGATGGACCTTGGAGGGAAGCCCACCATGTCAGGGCACATTGGGTCAGAAGAGAGCAATGCAAATGCTTTCCTAAAGTCACCATTGTTAGCCACTGCCTGTGGAGGTCTCCTTGCCTAGAATCTTCCAAGATCTCATCAAATATGTCTCATGAACCTTAAGCAGCTGTCTCAGTTACTTTTTGATTGCTGTGACTCAATACCTGACACACACAATTTTAGGAAAAGGAAAGGTTTATTTTAGCTCACAGTTTCAGATAGTCACAGTCCATTCAGGGGCAGCCGGCAGCAATTGAAGTACATGGCAGAGGCAGAAAGGTGGGGGCAGCTTCTTAGCACATCACACACAGGCAAGTAAGACTGATTGAGACTAGTCCAAGTCCCAGTTTTAGTCTCTCCTGCATCCGGGTATCGAAGGTGTGGCCACTACACGCCTTTAGTCTTAAGTCACATGCCCCTAATCCCAACAACTGCAATCCACCCTTCCAGAACAGACCCCAATCCACCAACATGACTTGGCTCCATAGACAATCCATAACATTAAAATACAGGAGACTTTTGGGGGACACCCCAGATCCTAACCACAAGAGCAGCCTTCCCTGACACCCTGGCATATGTTTCTGTAGCACTTCTGGTAGCTCTCACACACTTGTAATGATTTGCTCTTCTGTCAATTGTCTTGTCTTTGCCATGAGGCAGGAAGTTCCCTGTAGAGAGGAACCATGGGGTCTTACCCACTGTACACTCACTGCTTAACCACATCCTTGAGACATACTTGGAAGTTAATAACAACTAATAATAATAATAATCAATCGGTCATTTCTATGAATCATAATTTCCAAGGGATATACATCTTTCATCATGTAAAAATGCTTTAGGGATCAGAAAACTAAGTTATTCTTGGCTGAACTGAACATCAAATTGTCCCTGCCCATCTCAGGTCTTAAAGAGAAATTTTCTTAAAATATCTTCATTCTGCTGGCATTGAACGAGAACCCGCTATGTACAAGGCATCACGCTTTGGGATGTCAATAGGGTTTCATGTAAGACACGAATCAAGAAGGGTAGAAAATGAGTAGACTTTGTGCCTTTGGAGTAGAGGGTAGCAGGGTCCCTACAAGCAAGTTCAACAAATGGAGAGTATGGTACTTCTTACAAAGAACCTGTAATTATTCAGACCTGTTTCAGTGAGGGTGTGTGTGTGTGAATAGTGGCTAAGGGTTAAGCAATTTTGAACTCTTTCTTGTAGTCAATTTTAATTTCTTGAGAATGATAATTTTTTGCAAAAACTCCATGATTTGAGTTGTTTTGTTTATAAGGGTTGTTGGCTGGAGAAGCTTTGGAATGTTCTCAATTACAGGTGATATGGGCAGCTGAGAGAACTTGAGCCCAGCACTAGCCTGGTCAACTTCTGATTGAATGGATATTTAAATCAAAGTGTTTTCATAGAGTCTAAGCATAATATTTTTGTGCTGGGCTCTGGACACCTAGCCCAGCCTGGAGCTCCTCTTTCTTGAAGGGCCTGGGTCACATTCCATTCCCACATTGGTTAAGAAAAACTAATACTGATATTGTGAGTGGGAAGAGGCACTTAGGTCGGCAGTAAGTAGGGAGAGGCACTACTTGAAACCTATAAATACTTGTTGCTCGTGGGATAGATTTTGTCTAGGTACTTGGTCAATTTTGTGGGTGTCCTAGGGTTTCTGAGAAAACACAATATTCCTTTCCTTGATTGTGATTGTACCATGTGGAAAAAATGTCAGGACTTGAGGCAGGTGTTGCTGGGGACTGAGCATAGGCCTTTGCACTGATCCATATCTCCAGTTCTTTTAAATTTTCTTTTGAAACGAAGTTTAGCTAAATTGCTAACATGCCCAAATTGGGCTCAAACCTCATAAAGTGCTGAGATTATAGGCATGCACCACTATTCCTCGCTGTATAAAAATTGATAAGCTGTGTTGACCTTATGGCGATATTCGGGCTCACAGTCACTGGATATGTCTCATCTGCAACATGTCAGAAATAAAAAATAAAATTTGCCTTTTCCCTTAGTTAGTTGTAAAAGCAATGCTGTAGTTCAGAGGCGGTGAGCCTGGATTTTGGAGACTTAGGACCTGCATAAATTGCATGCCATGCCAGCGATGTATGTGTCTTCAGCTGGTGAGGGAGAAAGAGCTGATAGGGTCTTTGAGGAGGGAAGGCAGACAGACAGGCAGCCCTACCAACCCAGGTAACTGAGACCGGTAGACCCTATAAACAGCTTACTTGAGATCATTCCTCACCACACATGGAGTGAGGCTGCTTTTCCCTGGCCATTTGGCACCTAGTGCCAAGATGACAGTGTTCATCACTGAGATTTTTACGGTACCAGACTCTGCATTAACACTTCCCTTGTACTGTTTAGTGGCCCCAGAGCTGTCTGACATAAAGACATTATTGTCCCATTCAACTGGTAACTGTGAAAATTGAAGCTCAGAGAAAATAAAAACATATCCAGGATTGTAGATTTAATGAGTAGAAAAAAACCACAGTTCACTAAGTTCCTGGTTTCTGTGTCCAAATTCTTGACCTACCCACACCTACATTGCCTTTAATTCTGCTTGCTTTTTCAATGGCAGAGAAAAACTCACTATTTGCTTTCACTGGAAGACGTTACCTCGTTGGCAGGTTACAAATGGCTGGTATATACTAAGCACTTGTGATACAGCAGATGACAGCAGCTCAGCCATTACCGCTCCCCCATTTCATCCTGAATGAATCCAGAGACCCTCTGAGGAAGGAGCCCGTACGCCCATGCTATTGACAGCAAATGTAGCCCCATGACTCATTTGCTTCATGGAATGAGGATAACAGAGCTGATTCACCTGCTGTGAAGGCAAAGTCATTGCATGTTTCTGTTTGTTCCTCTGAGCGTCTGTCAGTGCCCAGAGAGGAACCACAGTCTAAAGATGAGGAGACAGAAATGGACCTGGACTTATTTGATAGCGGATAATCAAGTGTGGCAAAGCTGTCCTGGAGCAGCCACTGTCCACTAGCCAGCAAATACATGAATGGGAAATGCAAATGTGTTACTGGGAGGCTTATGATTGCAAAAACTTGCTTTGCAGCAATACCGGACTAACAAACCATTAGAAATATGTTTGTTGAATAATGAATTTGATGTCACGAAAGCACAGAAAAAGGCAACTAACTGCCTTCGTAGATAAGGGAAAAGAAGTCCTTATAGAGAGCACCTTCCTGAATCAAGATAGGCTTTTTTCTTTCACACAAGTTTTCCATGAACAAATAGATCTCCAGTGCTTACCCCAGAGTCTAGCACCTACTAAACAGTTAACACCAGCTAGAGAAATGAATGCAAAAATATCACTATTAAGCAATATACACGAGCTATAAAATATTCCTTAGTTGATGAACTAAGATTATCCACACCGAAATTAAGCACCTTAAAGCATCAGTGGGTCTCAAATTTTAGGACAATTCAATGTCTCAAGTCTAAAATGACTCAAAATGGCTGTACCTCTTCCTTTCTTCCCGGACAACCAGTGATCATATGTAAAGTACCCAGAATGCAGTTCTTTTTTCTCTCAAAATGCAGATGTTTATTCAGTCCTTACTCTTCCCCTTTACCGCCAAGACTCGGGACAGAAAGGACAAAGTGCCATGACACAGACAATTTGCCTAATGCTGCCAATAAGAAAACAAATCAGAAGGAGGGGCAAGTTTCGGGGGGGGGGGGGGGCGCTCTCAACAATTCCGCCTGCTCTAGCTGCCTTTTTGTCAATAGAAGGGGTTTAAATAAACACGTAAATTTTTGCATGCTTATCAAGACTGGGCCTCTGAACTTGTCAAATACAAAAAGAACAGGAGAAGAAGACAGAGCTATCTCGTGAATAATAATGATATTTAACTGTAAATGTCCCCTGGCTCCAAGTGATTTTCCACAAAAAGAGAGCACACAGCATTTTTGAATGAATCATTCAACATCATCAGCATATGTAGGTTACATATAAAACAAAATAAATCACAAGCAGAGTACCCTTAACAACAAAATGTCGTCAGTTTGTCTGTTGTCTCACAGCTACAGATACAGATTTTTATAAAGAATATATTCCTATTTTTTTCTATAAACGTTTGATGTACACCTATTCCTTGATATTCAGTTTGACTGCTGCACAAGTGGATAGCTAACAGGATAAAAACATGGAACTTATTAAAACATCAGAATCCCAGGCTATTTGGTTTACCTTGAATACCAAATTGAGTATTGGGATGCTGTAAATTAAAGTGCATAATTCTCACTACCTTGATTAGGTGCTTACACTCTGATCCCAGATTATCTAATGAAATCACAAATCATCGCAGAGTTCAGAATTAAGGCATGATAAGAATTTTTTAAGTTATTCCTCAGGATAAAAGAAGTAAAAAAAAAAGAAAATTTTTTATCAAGCCCTTCTACCCTGATTACTTACATAACACATACTATAAAGTTCTTTTATGCCACTGAAAATGCTATTTTATTGTATATTAAAACAAATTTACCTATTGCTTCAAAATATTACAAGATGTATACAAACGTCACTATCTTTATCTCTCTTTACAAGAGATATTCTCTCTTCTTCTTTTAGCCAATTCATTTATTCTGAGGTCTTCCCACTTATCTGACAAAGATATTAGTGACTAAAGTCCTATTAACTTTTTGACAGGCAGAGTAAACGTATCTCGAGGTGGTCAGCAGGATAGGCTGAGTGATTCTGTATACTTATTGCTCTTGTTACAATGAGGGGACTGTTCCATCTCTGTAATGGTTTGAATCTAGAATGGCCCCCAAAAGCCTCTTGTATTTGAGCTGACTGGGTAACAGAAGTGTTTCACCGGTTGGTGGATTAATCCGTTGACAACTGCATGTACTTTTAAGAGGCAAGGCTACTAGGAAGAAGTGGGTCACTGGGGGAGGACATATTCTTTTCCCTCACCTTTCCTGCCACCATCCTTTGACCAGCTAGTATCCACCATACCCGTCCAACATTGACAGTCCACAGTGAATGGACACAGACTTCAGAAATGTAAACTTCTCTGTTAAGCTGTAGGTGTCAGGTATTGTGTCCCAGTGACAAAGAAGTGAACAGGACAACTTCCTTTCCCGGCAAACTCTCTCCCTTCTCATGGACATAATTCCTGCTCTGATCTATCCCCAGTGCCCCCAGCATCTACATGCTCATGCCTAGTGAGGAATCTTTAACATCAAAAGTCCCATGAACAAGCAGGGCCTCTCTCACTGCCCTGTTTCACTTCTCTCTACCCAAAGCCAAGCAGGTGAATGGCTACGTTCTCTGCCTCTGCATCTCCTGCCCTTTGTACTTTTCAGTCCCATAGAAGCAACCTCCTAATGCTTTCAGGGTACCAGTGGCCCCATGCTGCCAGATGCAAGGAACATTTTTATCTCCCTCAATGCACCACAGTGTTCACACTCATGCCCTTCCTCCTTCCAGGATCACCCCCCGCCCTAAGTGAGTCGCACGGCCTCTCATTGCCCTGGTATTCTGCTTTGCTGACCACTGCTTCACAGATTTCTTCGCGCTCTTCTGCCAAAACTCTAAAAATGATACAGTGCTTCAGAACTTACTTTGGAGCTCATTTTTCTACTCTTCTTCATTTTTTCTGTATTCTTGCTGATGGTTTAGTGATTTCAGAATCTCATCTGAATTGCAGACATAAAACTCTGTATGTGTATGCTAACATAAACCAAAAATGGAATCCACAAGCAGTAGCAAATGCTGAATTATTGATTTAATTTCCCAACGTATCCTCCTCATCAATTCCCGAGTCCTCTCTTTCAGAGTAATTAGCACCGCTGACACCTCTGTAACTCAAGTCAATTTTTAGAAATTGTTCATTTCTTTACGTCACTGTCTCCACCTCAAATCCCTACTTCAATCCTATTAACTTTCTCTTCAAAATGTATAAGAAAAATTTGTTTAATTCTCCTCAATTCCACAGCTACTAAACTTGCAGGAGAGCAGGGCATTCTAAAAGTGGGATCTGTAGGCCAGCAACATTTGTACTGCATGGGAAGTGGCAGAAAGACAAAGTCTGAAATTTTAAACTAGAAACTCCGGGAGCAGAGTGCAACAATCTGTCTTGTAACAAGTCCTCCTGGCGATTCCGATCCAATCCAGAAAGCTGACTTGTCCTGTTTCTGCATATTCTCCTACAAATAAAGATATTTCAGTAACTACAGCTTAGGTCTTTTATTTCTTTTCTAACCACAGCACATTGAATTCCACATGTCATGGGACCTTTCAAAATATTTGAAGATGCTGCCGAGAGAACCATAGAATACTGTGAGTTAAGCTTGATGGGAGATTCTGGTCAGATTTAGAAGACCAGAATGCTGATAAAAATTTCAAGTGTAAAGGCCAGGTTCAAGAAGTTCCAAATGGGAAGAAGGAGGACTTTATTGGAATTGGTCTAGAAATCATGCAATGTCATATGGTAGCAAAGAGTGTGTTGGCGTTTTGCGTTTGTCCAGAGACATTGCCTAAAACTGAGATTAATGGTGGTAGACCACTTAGTCTGTTGGAGGAAATCTCAAGGCAACCCAATGTTCAGAGTCATTTGAGTATTGCTTGCAGCTTTTAGGCAACTCTATAACAGAGAGAGAGAGAGAGAGAGAGAGAGAGAGAGAGAGAGAGAGAGAGAAGAGAAAAGAGAAAAAAATGCAAAACAAAAAAAGTAAAAAGTTTTCACACGTCCCTCCTGTGGCCAACAGACAGCCAGGTAGCTGCCACCAGAGCCTCTCCTGTACCTGGTAGCCCTCAGGACTGGGCCTTCCAGCACCCTGTCCCTCCTGTGCACCAGAGACAGCCAGGTAGATGCTGTCAGAGCCTCTCCTGCACGTGGGAGCTTGCAGGACTGGACCTTCACATGCCCCATCCCTCCCGTACCCAGAGACAGCCAGGTAACATGTAAAACAGAAAGTGTCTAATTTAAAAATCTCAGGAAAAGAAATAGAGCCCATCAACAATATTGGAACCTCAACTCAGTAACAGAATAGTGGTGAAATGTGGTAATAAATCTCCTACGAAAAGACCTGACACCCCAGAAAATAATACCAGAAATCCTGAAATAACAGAACCCAAAGATTAAAAAAATGCAAAAAAAATTAGATTATCTGGGCCCAGAAATACTTAGAATTGAAACAGGAAATTCAAGAACTATGCAGGAACATTGCAATGCTGTCAGCAAACATTAACAAGAAATTAGAGGAAAACAAAGAATATATAAGCCAGAGGATGACGAAGGCAATATACGAAATGAGAAAAGAATAGAGCACAGGTATAAAAATACTGAAGGCAGACACTCAGGATGTAAAAAAATAACACAAGAAAAAATAAGTAACCAGAATGAATATTTTGAGAACAAAATATCAGACGTAAAAGATAAAATACTTGAGCAGGAACAGACAGGACTAAAGAACACAAAACAAAAAAGGAAGAAAGAGAATGGCTACATCAGCAGACAGAGGATTCGAAGAGAAACCACCTCAGAATTACGGGAGTCCAGGAGAAGACGGAGGACAAAACAAAAGGCTTAAAGGCCATGTTCAATGAAATTATGGAAGAAAATTTCCCAAATCTTAAGAAAGAAATGAACATGGAACTACTGCAGGCATATAGAACAACAAACAATTTTGATCAGAAGAGAGCTTCATCATGACACATCATAATTAAAATACTACAGACCCAAAACAAAGAGAATATTAAAATCTGCAAGAGAAAAACAGATGGTGACTTACAAAGATAACCCCATCAGGATAACTGAAGATTTCTTAAGTGAGACCCTAAAAGCCAGGAGATTATGGAGCAGTATCCTCCATGCACTAAGAGAATATAAATTCCAACCCAAATTGCAATACCCAGCAAAATTATCAATTAAAACTTTCCATGATAAAGAGAGCTTAAAGAAATTTGCAGCCACTAAGTCAGCATTGCAGAGAATACTTGAAGGAAACTTAGAAGGCAAAAAGGAGGCCAAGTACACCAATGACCCCAGAGAATAAAGACAAGTACAGGAAACTGAGGTGAGAAACAAGTACGTCTAGTAAATAATGCTGAAAAACTATTACAATGGCAGGACACACCGAACATACCTTGATAATTACTCTGAGTGTGAACGGCCTCAACTCACCTATTAAAAGACATAGACTGGCTGACTGGATTGGACTAAAAAAAAGAAATCCACAATTTGCTGTTTACAAGAGACACTTTACCCACAAGGAAACTCGTAGACTGAAAATAAAAGGATGGAATTCAATATTTCATACAACAAGGCACAGGAAACAAGCAGGGGTAGCTATATTAATCTCAGACTCATCAGATTTCAAAACAAAACAGGTGAGGAGAGACAAAGATAGCCACTATATACAAGTTAAGGGAACAATAGAACAGGAAGAACTCACAATAGTCAATATATATGCTCTTAATTCTGGAGCACCCAATTATGTAAACCAAAAATGGCAAAAATCTGAAAGAATTTTTGCATAGATCTGGAAGGATATATAGGCCCAAATACAATTATAACAGGGGACTGTAATATTCCACTATCACAGATACATAGATCAACCAGACAGGAAATCCACAAAGATATACAACAGTTAAAGGACACTATAGAAACCTTGGGCCTAACAGATGTTTAGAGAATTTTCCACCCATCATCAACAGAATATATATTCTCAGCAGCACCCGGAACATTTTCTAAAATAGACCACATTATAAGTCATAAGTCGTGCTTAAATAAATACAAAGGAATATAAAGAATTCTGTGCATACTTTCAGATCATAGTGGAATAAAACTGGAGCTTAGAGGAAAAAAAATCAGGAGAAAATACATAAACACATGAAGAATAAAGAACTTACTACTGACCAAACAATAGGTCACAGAAGAAATCATAGAAAAAATAAAAACAATCATAGAGTTAAATGATGATGGGTGTACATCATATCAGCATCTAAGGGACACAATGAAAGCAGTACTTAGAAGGAAATTCATTGCCATAAATGCACACATCAAAAGAACAGATCAGTCACAAATAAACCCATTAATGATACACCTTAAGGCCCTAGAGAAATAAGAACAATCTAGGCCAAAAAGCAGTAGAAGAAATTATAAAGATCAGATCTGAATTAATGAAACTAAAATTAAAAATGCAATAAAAATGATTCATGATCAAGGAGCTAATTCTTTGAAAGAATATATAAGATTGACAGAACTCTAGATAAACTCACTGAAAGAAGGAAAGAAAAAGCACAGATTAGTGCAGTTAATAATAAAAACTATGCGAAAAATAGGTATAAAAGGGCCTTATCTCAAACTCATAGAAGCCATACATGCCAAACCTACCACAAATATGATAATAAATGGAGAGAAATTGAAAGTGTTTTCTCTCAAATCAGGAATGTAGCAATGCTGTCCACTCTCACCACTCTTATTCAACATAGTCCTTGAAACAGTTGCCATAGCAATCAGGCAAGAAAATGAAATAAAGGAAATTTGCTTCAGAAAGGAGGAAGTCAAACTATCCTTATTTGCAAATTATATGATCATCTACACAGAAGACCCCAAAAACCCCACCATGAAACTCTTGGAAATATTGAACAAATTCAGCCAAATCACAGGCTACAAAATCAGTACTAAAATAGCTTTTCTCTATACCAACAATGAACTCACTGAGAAAGAGCTCAGAAGAATACTCCCATTCTCAATAGCCCAGAAAAAAATTCAATACCTAAGAGTATACCTAACCAGTGGAAGTGGTTTATTTTGTGTCCTACAGCCTTTGCTGCTGAGTATCCCCATGATCCTCTTCCCACATGCCATTAGTACTTCCCCATTAAGAGTCAAAATCTGTTTCTTTTCTCTGAACCTGGAGAAATCTTTCTAACGGTGCTTTGTCAACATAATGCTGTAGTACTTTCTCTCCTGCCTCCCATCCTTGCTTCACACACTACCCTGGGAGTTCAGAAATACAATAAGTCCAGTTACTGTGAGCAGCCATTTCAGAATGCTTGCATCAACAGAATATGGATGTCCCAGCGCCAGGGAGGCTTTCTAGTCTGAGCACCATTTGGTGAATGAAGATGCCTCGAAGAAGACCCAGCTTCATCTGCATCTGACAACAATCTCAGAAAAAAATTAATAAGACCACTTGTATTTGCTCAAATTTCTTATTCTAACAAATTATGATAAATAATATGTGATAGTTACTGATTCAAGTCATTAAGTGTTGGAGTGGGTCTTTTTTAAACAGCAATAGATAACCAGTACATGTGAATGAGTATCTTGAACATCTCGTTGAATCACGGGGAGCAATTTTCATTTCTGCCCACAACCATGATAGCGGGTGAGAGTTTCGAGTTTTGAAGGAGATGGTGACAAGATAAAAATGAGGAAGAGTCAAACACATAAAAGCATGGAATGTAAGGGAAGAGGACAGGCTACCTTCTTCTTTGGATAAGCAGAAAGTAGCCATGTCAAATAAGTATATGGAAATGTTCAGCTTTATAGAAAAGTAAAGTAGACAATAAGACAGTAATATAAGGAATTTTTAATATTCAAATTGACAGAGTTTGAAAGATCCCAGTACTGGCGCTGGTTGGAGTGTGGGGAAGAGACCTCTAAAATGCAGTTGGTTGCAAATTTCTTATAAGAATAAATTGGCATAGAAATCCTACATTTTCAACATTCTATACTCTATTTGAAAAATGTAATGTGCAGGGACTAGGGACAGGACTCAGTGATTAGGGTGCTTGCCTAGGAAGCTGAAGGCCCTGGATTCAGTGCACCAGCACATGGTCACGGAGGTACATGTCTGTAATCCCAGAACTCTGGAGCTGAGACAGATGAATTGCCGTGAGTTCTAGGCCAACTTGGGCCACATAGTGAGTTCAGGACCAGCCTGAACTATAGAGCGAGAGCCTATCCCTCCCCTCCCCCCAAAATAATATCTAGATGTATATTTGAAGGAAGTTGAAATAAAAACTGAGTTTATGGGAAAAGTTTATCACAATAATTTTATAAGAGTAAATGTTTAAAAAGTATAGATACCCAGTAATTAAAGAACAGTTTAATGAATATATATCTGTATCTCAGAATATACATCCATTTGAATTACTTTTTAAAGAATATTTAATAGCATACTTAACAATAAGTGGAAAAGGGAGATCAACTTGTATAGCAGATGCCAAAATCATTTTCAGGCTGGTTCACATGAAGATTTTTAACATTTATCTAGGGATCTTGATGCTCTGACTTTCTGCACAATCTCATACTGGTCCCCTATATTAACTGAATTGTGCTGATTGAACCTGGTAAGTTACAAGTATGTTGGTGCTCTAGTAAGACGGGATACCGCCAATGAATAGTGTAATAAATCCTAGATGGAGTAACCTCTTGCACTACAAAATTGTAAGGGATATAGTGGTCTGAGCAAGCCAGTTCATCCCCTTTATGATAAAGGCCAAAATATACCATCTCTGCTCTTCCACTTGAACATAGATGCAGCACACTCCACGCTAGGGATGAATGTTCTAGCCCGCTTAGCAGATGACCTGGAGATCTGCCTGTTTTCAGGACCCAGCCAAGGGATATCTCTTCTCTAGATCGACACCCTGCCACCCAGGCCAGGTGGTGCAGCAGACTCAGTAGTGCTACAGAATCTACGTGTCCCAGAGTCCTAGCGCTCTGCAGCCAAGCCTGCCTCTGTAGAACAGAATTGTTGAGCAGCGGTGTCTTTGTGCTAGTGGGCCCTAGGAGAGACTCAGTCCTCAACAAAGGGATGTCAAATGACAACGTAGCCCATCTGTGGATCACGGGTTGGGTTTAGTCACAAGTCAGAGCTGGCCTAGGATTATCCCTGTGTTATGGAAATGCTGCTGTGAGGTTCTTTTCAGAAAAAGCCGCAGAGTATGGGAAGATGTAAACTTAAGCTGCTCCTCTTAGTTCATCCCTATGGCCTCACAATGTTAGCAGGGCGACAGAACCCAGGGGCTCTCCAGGGAGTGCTCAGTGTATGCGCGTGAGCTGCAGTCAGACAGCTGGAACAGTTTTGACAAACAGTGATATCCAATAGTTCCTACATCAAGACAGGCCAGCCATGTTAAGGAGTGAATGATCATATACAGACTTGCTCAAAGATGGGAGTGTGTGTTGTACGGGAAATCGCTTGCTTCTACGGTTGGTTGCAGCACTCACCTTCAAGCGCCTTTCCCTTTGTTATAGCCAGATTACTGAGCTACAATTCAACAACCGCTGGAACCTGAAGGTTAGCTTTAAATGAACTATTAACACACTGTGTGTATACATGTTGGTACAAAAGGAATGTGTGTGAATGTTTACTCTCGATAGTTTTTTTATATTTTTCAGGATTAACTTTTCTATGCATAGTGTTAGAAATATAATTCTCTATTCATCTCTCTGTATTCACTGGCTGATCTATGTATAAATCTTACTTTTCTGGTATATTACAGCTTTGCCAGAGGATAATTTCTGGGGCACATTAGTGTTTGTTCGTAATCAGAGATTTTCTGACTCCAGGCACTCATGAGCTCCCAGAAAGTTTGCCTGCATTCAGTAGCAAAAGGAATAGAATGGGTTCTTTAGTGCTACTGGCTGCTCTAAACATATCTAATTTGAATTTTTCATTTACACAGCTGGTTCTATTTGCTCTGAGGTTTTATTGCAAAAAAGGATGCAAAGAAGCCCATGTGCTAAATTCAGGGATCATGTAAACATTTTATCTTCCAAATCTTGAACTACAATTGACCCCTTCAAAGTTCAAGTTTATACTTACTCCTAGAATATTAAAATTACTGTTCTTTTTTAAAAAGCCACAGAAGAAAACCATTGGGAATAGAGTCTAAGTCTGCTAAATAATTATAAATGGAACTAAAATAATTGATTTAATTTCGCCTAACTGTAAGAATGTTAGTTAAGCATATAAGTAGAGCAATTCCATATTTACTGGATTTCTATTTGTTTCAAAAATAATTTATGCTTGGTCTTAATTCTTTTTTTATAGAGGCTTCTGATTGAACGAAAGTCAGACACAAAGTGTTTCTTTTGATTTTAAAAGCCTTATCTACTTATCTTCCAGTATTTAAATTTCTACTTTAGGATGACTTTTTAAAATAGTGTCTACTAGGAAGCTACTGCAGAAAAAAACATAGTGATAAAAATCATAAAAAGATACACAAAATAAATTAGGTGGAATAATTCACATTAATCTTAAGACTGAGATCTACTGCAAAGTGGGATGTTTTCAGTTAATGAATCACCTCTATGGGTATCCTACTTTCAATCTAGTTTTATTTTGGAAAGATGAGGTGCTTTGTTTATAAGATTATTACTCACCCCATTCCCAAAGCTCTGTTGATTTCCTCTAAGACAATAGAAACCTGCCTTCAGCAAAACCGAGGTGTGACTGCTGTGATTTCTATCTATGTTACCTGCTGTAAAAAATTTTTTGCCTTCCCACAAGTCATACGTTTGATTTGCTCATTTAATACACCTTGTAAAGGTGGGGTGGGAAAGTTAAGAGTGAGTAGAGAATGAGGAGGATTATGTGTTGAGGCAACAGCAGAACCAAGACTAGGGAGACACAGAGCAAGGGACACGTACCAGGAGCGGGAACGGGCATTCTGGTGTGACAAGACCTAGTCTAGGTCAAGAGCTGAGACGGCCCAACAGGATGGGTGAGGGAGGACTCCAGGGCACAGAGTCTCTTGAATACAGTGCTAAAGGAAAAAACTGAGACCCATTTAACTTAACAAAATTTACTTACCAAGACAAAAGTTTTAGAACCCAGGAACATTTCCAGCCCAAAATGGTTCAGAATGTACCTCCATTCTTACAATGTGGTGAGCTACTTTTATAACTAGAAAAACAAGAAATGACTTACAGATATTATCTGATTGATACAGTCTGGAATTTGCCTAATTTGGTCATGGGTTGGCAACCTTCAGCCTGGAATTGGCTAAGGCTCAGTGGCTTAAATCTGATGATACACGGTTGGGTTGGGCACAAGTTGCCAAAATTTTTGTGCCAAATTTTATCATTCAACTACTAAGCAGCTGGTTTAGGACAAATTCATTTCAGTTTAACAATATAAAGGGCTTTCTTTGTAAGAGAGGAAATATTGATTTTTAAGTCAGTCCTTTAGACAAATGGTGGCTGGTTTAGGAAGATTACTCCAACATGCATTTATCTGTTCTTTTATTCAACAAATGTTTGCTGAGGTCCTGCTATGTGCCAGATGCATTCTAAATGCTGGTAGCACAGCCCTCGCTTTGGTGAGACAAGGTAGGACAAATAGGCGGCGCAGGACGATGAGGGGAGTCAAGAAGCTTTTTCAGCAGCTCCGAAGGGAAATTCTAAGCTGAGTTAGTGGCAGCAGGAATGGGGATGGGACGTTTGGCAGAAGTCCACAAATCTTTTTGTGTGTGTCTGGAAAACAAAAGAAAAAAATTTAAATCGGTGATCTGCTGAAGTGTAGATACAATTAACACAAACAGCTGTCCAAGAAATGAGGGTTTCAATTTGGATTCAGATTGGGAAGAACTGAGTTTGAACATCTTATATCTAAGAAAGTCTGGAGTTAAAGCAAGGAGTCCTTGTGTCAGAGGAGGGCGGATCGTCTACGTATCATCCCCGCCAGGACTGCTCAGACGCTGAACAGGCCTACGAACAAGAGCAGCCACAAACAGGGGCTACCTCCGGAAAAGCGAGTCGAATGGTGAGCTCAGGCTGCGATCACTCACATCACACCACACTTGGCTTCGCTACGGTACTATGAAACTGCTAAGGGAGGCAAGGAAGGAGAGGAGCCGAGGGCAAAGGGAGGCAGCCACCCAGTGGAATAGCTCATTGCACTAGGCTCCAGAGACACTGTGCTGCGCTACGGCTGGGAAGCATTCCAGGGGTGGATTGGAGGCTTTGGGGCTCTACAGTAAATGCCCCTTTGTGTTTAGAAGTCTGTTTTGTAGCTCTTGTTTTGCCAAACACAAAAACGACAGAGCAGGAGAAGATGAAGAGGTAGACATAGTTAGTACCTGTTCGAAATTTGGAGTTTTACATCAAGCCTACTGTTGGCGTTGGTCCATCCCTCGGCTGAGCCCTTGACCCAACTTGGTAAACATGTATGGATGGGTTAGGCCAGGGGAAGAGTACCTAGGAATAGCTTTCATATGACAGGCCCAACCCACAGAGATGGAGCTGTGCTCATGAAGTATTAGGGAGTAGCAATTATGCTTAGTCCACAGGAGCCATGTGTTTCCTCACTGCGTCCCGTTTGCTCAGTGAGTCGTAGAGGATGTGTGCTGGACGTGTGAGTGAGGCAGGACAGCGTAAAGGGTCAGGCTGGAAATGAGCGCATGGAGTAGGCAAGCACACACGAATTTTCTGGAGGGATGAAGCTTTGTGTGGGGCCTCTCCAAGCTTCCTTAATTCTTTGTGGGACCAGGCATGATCTTGTTTACTGGCAGCCTTCCAAAACAACCCTGGGAATGGAGGAGCTGCCTCTGCCCCACAAGGGGCACAGCCAATCAGCACCTATCCTGGAGGCCAGCGGTCAAAGGAGCATCAACTCAGAGAAAGGCTTTTTATTTCTGGAAACACGTGCTGCAGGAACTGGGGTTTTTCTTGGGACCACCCTGACCAGGGGGAAAATGTTTTTAAAAAATAAACCTGCACCTCCATGACGCCTAATAATAGTGAGTATCATTTAGTCTTTTTGTCAGACACCACTACAGATTGAGTCACTAGAGGATGGGAAGAGGTTAGGCTGCACCTGCCACGTGGCTGGAGGTCCCTAACCAGTTGGAAGAAAGTCTGGCACCACAGCACATGGCCTGCCCAAATCTTTGCAAAGATGGTAAAGAGCCTGAAATTAGGGGATCCGAGCCCATCTCTCCTGTCGCATTAAGAGCTGTGAAGAAGCTGCTGGATATAGTATGTCCAGGGAACATTGATTTAAACACAACAGAAGGGCTAAAAGAGCTAACTGACATTCCTTTATATCCTTATCCTTTAAAATAGAAACGTTCAGAAAAAAAAATGGTAACTAGTTGTGGTGTTCTTAGCCGTGGTACACTGGAGCTGAGTCATAGAAATTCACAAAACCGGTTGGTAGTTAAATTTTCAGAATTTTTTGAACTTGTTATAAATAAATCCATTTCCAGAAATTGCATAATACATTACTGCAAAACATTATATTACATTATGATATTACATAAAAGGCATAACATCTAAAGTGAAGTGTTTTCTAATAAATGTATTGTATTTTACCGTACTCTATGCTGAAGAGGTTCTCTGCTTGTGCTTGTGTCCTCCTGTAGAATATTATAACATAGTGGCTACTGTACATCTCATTCCAATTCTACACCCTGTGACATGGGGTTGGTCGTGTGAAATTGCCTAGGATGAGTGTATCTGCACCCAAGATAAGTAAACACTACAAATCAGGACACTTTTCTCCAACCAAACCTAGAGCTAGTTGTATCTAAAGAGTAACTTTTCATAAATAACATCTATCACTTTATATTTTATAACATTGGTGATAATAGTAGGCAGATTATTAAATATTTCTGTATTACTCCTTTTTAAAAATAAGCTGACAAAAGCGACACCACCACTTTAGCATTCAATCTCAAAAGCAGCTGTTCAGGAGCTGCCTGGTCATTTGCTTTGACTGAAAGCATTTCTTTTCTAATATTCAGTCCATTACCAAATCTTACCAGCCTTCCCTTTGAAATAGCTCTGTCCAAAGCCGACATCTTGCCACGTGTGTCTCTTTCTACTGACCTAAGTCTCTGCCATTATCTCTGACCTAGTCTTCACCTAACTCTATCCCTGGTTTCTCTCCCACGTTCAGTTATTTCCATAGCAATCGTAGGACTTTATTTTAAATATAAATCTGCTACGTCATTTCTACTCAGTAAGCTTTGCGTGGCTTTCCAGCACACAGAGGCCAGAATGCTGTGATGGAAAATGCCCTTTGTGATCTGACTTTGGTCTCTTTTTTAAAGCTGTGCTAGGGATGAAACTTAGGTCTGACAGGAACCCTACCACTGGGCTGCACTCCAAGTCTGACTTTGGTCTTTCTAAATTCATCTTAAAATTAGCCTCATTTGATCCATCTCACCTGCACCAGCATTTTTTCTACTTCAAGATTCTTCCCTTCTCGCTATTTTTTAGGTTGATATTTTCCTTCAGAGACCATCTTCTAGAGATTAGGTACCTTACCACGGTCAACAAATATTTCTATGTTACAATATTACTTTCTCAGAACAATCTTCCCAGATCACTGTCTTTCTTCTCCCAAGGCACGCTCTGTTCTACCCTGCTTTATTTTTCTTTGGAGCATTTGTCACTTTGACCCTTTATCTCCTGGTGTCCAGATCTGCCCCAGAATGTAAACCCCATGAGAGTGTATGTAGACTGCAAGCCACACCTCTGTTGTGGGATCTAGAATACTGCCAAATACATAGTCATGGGCTTATAGTAGCAATTTTTGAGAGAATAAATAAAGTTGCTTATAACAAATTTTATATCCTTGTATTCATTATAAGGAAAAGAATAAGCTTCTACAAACTGAAATATCAATAGGGGAAAATGTGGCTCCACCCCTTCAAAAGGAGAACGTAGATTTGGATGATGACTTGATGATGAAGACCTTCTATTAAACATCTGTTACATCTTTCCATTTCCCTTTGTCTTCTCCGTTGAGGATTCAGCCAAGACCCTCTGCCTTATGACGTCTGAACCCAGGGGACTTGACCAGAGCTTGCGATGAAGAAGAAAAGAACAGTGGCTAGTTATGTGAACTGATTTGCTCCATAAAATCAGGAGGGAAATGGGTGATCACCTGAGATATGTTTGGCTGTCAATGGAAAAACTTAATTTTGTTAATTATCCCTCATCTCTATGATGATCACATAAGTGAACAGTTCACTATTGATACAAGAATGCCTATTTTCTCTCAAATACTCTCAAGAAAGTGAAAGATCCCATAAATCTTCTAAGTCCTATCGTGTTCTGATTTGCAGATACCTTATTGCCCATCATGCCTTTAAAGATTATA
Organism: Ctenodactylus gundi; assembly: GCA_004027205.1. Taxonomy (NCBI): domain Eukaryota; kingdom Metazoa; phylum Chordata; class Mammalia; order Rodentia; family Ctenodactylidae; genus Ctenodactylus; species Ctenodactylus gundi. The sequence continues at coordinate 492,494 of PVKB01000282.1, forward strand.
CTTTGATTTGCAAAGCTCGGAAATTCTAAATATTGTTTTCGTGGACATGTAACTGCAGTTAACGGCAACAAAAAGTAATCCCTTAGTGTTAGTCCTGATACAATAACACGAGTCTTCCATCAACACTTATGGAGCTATGATAGAAAAAATATGACACATACAACTTAAGAAAAACTGAATCATTTGGAAAAATCACATGCCAACTTCTGCACACTACGAAATTTATTCTCCAGGTGCAGTTAGTGGCTACCTGTGGGTTTCATTGTCTCTTACTCCTATACTCTAGGATGCTCTTGGCATTTTCTCCAGAGCAGACACTGTCCAGCTTCCTAATTCTGATACACAAATAATCTCATTGCTCCTAAGCTCACAGTGTTACAGAGACAGCCAGCTTAACTCCGACAGGAAATGAACTGCAGCCTTGATTTTGTCCCAACAGGCAGGAAGATATGTTTATAATTTCCCTGTAGGAAATCAGATCTCTTTCTCTGCTTAGCTTGACAAGATGATAGTATATCTTTTCCCTCTCTATTAACTTAATATCAAAATAATGGCAACTCAGAGTTAAATAAACAGGAACACACTTCTCACGTCAGTCAAGATAGGTGCTAAGCTCACTTCTGCAGTCAGTTGCAGGGAACTGAAATTCATTACTGTAAGTATTTAGAATTTTCTTTCTTCCTTGTCAAAATCAAAGAGGAAAAAAATACCAGGCTGCAAGTTTTGTCATATTACTCTACTTGAAGAGTCGTAGTCTCAAAATTTCTCCACAACTCTTCTCACCCAACCAAACTCTTCCCTTACATTCAGTTCACAGATTACATATGAAATGTAACATGCTGCCCTGTTTGCTTAAAAATATAATCATAAATCTATGTATGCAACAATGATAGCTTAAATCTAATTTCTAGGCTCAGATACCACCTGTTTAATTTGTAGAGTTAGCCACAGACGAATTGTCCTCATAGACACATTTGGTTCTTTCTGAGTTGAAGGACATGTTCTAGACGACCAAGGGTATGGTGCTTTTTTTTCCCCTTGTTAACATAAAACAAACTTTACAATAGAAAGAGACTGATATTCTGACAATATCTCCCTCAGTAAAAGATATTGCAAAGTGTGACCAGATGCACTGTACTTAAGATGTTTCTTCTAGCAGCCTTTTATCAAAATAATAATGCAACTTTTCCCGAGACAGTTGTGGGAGAAAAAGAGGAAGAAGAAGAAGAAGAAGAAGCAGAAGAAGAACATAGGCTTCTTCACATGGTTAGAAAGATGACTTGGAAGAGTCCTTACAATCATGTGCTATCAGTTTCCACAAATCTAGGCAGGGATGGAGCCTGTGAACTACAATTTATGGTTATGTTCTATGTTATATTCAGTCACACCCTCATCTTAAATGATCCTAGGTCATAATAGCCTCATCACTTCTGTTATAGCCCAAATCAGCTGATTAGCAATCCCTTGAGATGTCACACAAAGGCTTCCAAAATGCGTGTAATTGTTTCACAACAAATTATTAGGTGACATTTTACCTTTACTTTTTTCTTCACAATATTAGAATTTAAAATGAAAAATTGTATACTCTTTGATTTTAAATTCTCTAATATAGTTACTTGGGAATATTTTAGATTTGAATTACCCATCAAACAACTCTTTTCATAGCGAAGCCAGCATTTGTTCTCTCACTAAACCCCATGACAAATTCATCATAAAGAAAGCTCAGCATAAGTAGTCAAATAGTGCTTGTGATTTTAAAAGGAGTGGGTAGAATTTAGTACTCTAACCAGTCCTCTTATGCACAAGACTTCAGTCAGAACATAGAGAAAAAAAAAAAACGTTTGTGAATGAAACATTGTATGTTCCGATTTTATAAAAGATATCTTTAAAAGCCCAAGTTACAGCCATATATTTTCTTATGATGTAATTTATGAAAAAGATGCCTGTCCTAACCGGTGCTGCAATACTGTTCTTGTGGGGTTTTGTTGTTTGGTGATAAATGTACACAGTATTTCTAAGTGAAAATATGTACTGTTATCGGAAACTGGACAAAAATGTATATAATCCTTTTATATAATTATTTATTTGATTATAATTAGTGATTGTAAGGATTTAACAAACAATGTAAATATTCTGGTCTACTTTTTAAAAAAGAAAAGGAATGAATTGTAGGAGAAAAGAAAGTTTGGACAATTGTAAAATAAATTATGCTCATGAAAACAGAGAAGACTAGAAAAGCATTATATTTTGATAGAAGATTCATATACCTTCATAGATTTGGTATACCTATTAAAGAAGTAGACAATTTAGAGAAGGGCATTTGTTTATTTTATTATAAGAAAAACAAGAATTCTATTGATTCTGTTTCTCCAGAAAACTGGAATACAGAACAATATTTACAACTTAACAGTCTAGCTATACCAGCTGTTTAGCAATGCGTAAGTGGAATGCTCAGTCCTTTCTTGCTTTCTAAAATCACACCAAAGACTATCTGCTATAGTGGAAACGCCCTGTCGTCCCTATTTGACTTACTGCTATAGTTTGGATCTGAAATGTTCCCCAAAAGCCTTATGTATTTGAATGTAGTGGGGTAACTGAAACCATGTAGGTGGAGCCTGGCTATCAGGGGCAGGTGCTTGGGACTTGACCTGGAGGGGTTGTGTCAACTTGTTGAGAACCCAGGAAAGGGCTTTTAGCTGTTATTGACTTGGGGGCCAGGAGGAAAGGGAGGGGTGTTGAGGACCCAACTGGCAGCTTGAACTAAGTAAAGAAAGGACAAAGAAACTTTGTTACTGCTTCTTCCTGAGAAGGCTCTGGCCTTGTTTTAGTCTCCAGATATCAACTCCTTCCTACTTGCCTTGGCTTTGTGCCTCCATTGCAGAGAACAGCTCTCCAGCTTCTGTTTTGTGCTTTCCGCTGTTGCCAGCTGCTCATAAATAGACTGTGTGAGACTTTCTGAAACTGTGAGCTAACTAAAACTTTCCTGCCTTACATTGGGGATATTGTGTCACAGCAAGGAGAAGGGAATTAAGACAATTACTTATCATTTTGAATGTTTTCACAACCCATTGAAGTGGCAGACTTTCATGTCCACAGTTTCCTTTCTGGAGGAAAGAGCTCCTCGTTCCACGACTTTTGGTGGCCACGGTAAACCTTTGTTACAACTTAGGAAGCCAGAGATTAATAACTGATTATGACATCTGAAGATTAGCTAATAGAATGAGTCACATGAACAATGTTCTTAAAGATGTAAACATTGAAACAAGAAGGTATTATTGACTAAAACACGTTCCTACAGAAAAATTTGCTGCCATCTTCTAAACACAAGGGAGAACTAAGCAAGGGGGAATGAGACTCAGAGCGTGAGGAAGAGCAGAACATGCCTGTGGAAAGCCAGGGAAGGAAGGGTCTTAGTATGGCAAAGGAGAATTATCCATTTCTGTATGCTATGGCTTAAATATAGTTTGTCTTTTCTAAAATTCATATTGGGGTTTATTCTCCATTGTGATATATTAAGAGTTGGCAACTTAATGAACTGAGCCGTTTAGAGATGGGACCTTTGGGAAGTAATTATGTTTAGATATTCTCCACTGGGCAGGGTCCTCATGATTGCCAGTGGCTTCATAAGAAGACAGAGGGTCTGGAGGAATAGCTCAGGGGCTAAAGTGCTTGCCTACTAAATGCTAAATACCTGAGTTTTATTCCCCAGCACCACACAAGCCAGGCACGGCGGCATGGTGCCACATGCCTGTAATGCTAGCACTCGGGAGGTTGAGGCAGGAGAACTGCTATGAGTTAATGACCAGTTTGGGCTACATAGTGAGCACAGAACAGCCTGGGCTACAGAATGAGACCCTGTCTTTAAAAAAATAATTAAAAAGCGGGAGAACTCAACACACGTGCACACTGTGTGTCTCCCTGTGTGACATTCTGCATCATCTTGGGACTCTGTTAACCAAGTAGCCATCAGCTAATGTGCCCCTCCATCTTAGACTACACTCATTACCAAAATAATCCTCTTTTCTTTACAACTTACCCAGGTTTTCTATTGTGTTATTAGCAACAAAAAGCAAACTAATACGCTGTGCCAAGTACCACTATAGCTAAGAAATGCCCTGTGTTCTGAAGACACGGAGAAAGACTTACTCCTGCCAAGAATACACTGTTGATTAAGCTTTTGACGCCCGCAGATCGGATCCAACTGATGAATCTGTGGAGCTTTGCCCCCGTGGTTTTCCCCAATGTCCTGTCTTCCCACCTACCCTATAACCCAAGCTCTGCAAACTCTAGTTTGAATGCCTTTGCCCCTGAAAACTAATCAAGGTGAATAAGAGAGAGTGTGTGTGAAATAAAGTTTAAAAACTGCAGAGCAGCTGGGACCAGCGGGATTTTAGAGACACACAATCTAGAAATTCTTCCTTCCTTGGCACAATGATTTTTTCAAGGAGCGCAGGCAAAGGTCTTAAAAGGCACAGGCTGGGGAGAGGCAGTTGCAAAATCGGGGCCATAGGTGACCGGGAATTAGAGGGAAAATAGTAAGAAGGAGGAGGGCTGCACCACAGGGTGTCACCACATTGCTCACTTCCACTGACATGAGAAAACAGAGAACGGATGAGCATTTTCCAAAGAGGGTAATAAATTTAAAAGGAAACTTCCTAAAGGGTAGCACAATTAACTAAAAAGAACGAGCAAGGAAGGTGTAGAAGGAATTTTTCTTATAGATTAGCTTGGAAAGATGAAGAAGACTAGGTGTTGTTTCACCCAGAATTCAAATTGCTGGAGACATCCACAGAAATCACGGAACAAGGAGCTCTTTCCTCCAGAAAGGCAATGAGAACGCTTAAAAGGACCAGAATAAACATCGAATTCTAGAAATTAGAAAAATAAGCAACCTCAAGAACTTTTTTTCCCCAATAAAAAGCAAAATGTCAGCAAGAACAGTAAGCTTGTGGCCTCCACACTTACCCTGTCCCCATTCTCTCCTCCTGAGCTTCAAGTTAGTCCTGCAAAATTGTAGCTCAGAGTCATGAAGTAAGATAGTATGCAGGAGGAGTCAAAATGGGGCTACCAGGATTCTTCAAGTCTCGTTCCCAAAGAGCTATCATGACTTGGCCATTATTTCCTGAAGACTCAGTTCACAAAGTTATCTTTATGGGAGAAAGGCCCGACCACTGCACACACTCTTACCCCAGCAGACATTTGTTGCAAGTAATTTGAGGCCATTGAACATTGTGGTTGCCTGAGGCAGAAGATAACAGTTGGACCAAGCAAAAGTCTCACCAAAATGATTAATAAAAAAGTTGAGGCATGCAAGCTCCACAGAGCCATTGAAAGTCTGCAATATATTCCTGGGAATCTAGAAGGTCTTGTCCACATGCTGTGTGCGCCCAGACTAGACTAGACAAGGCCCAAGTCTTCCCCTTGGTTAACATCAAGGCTGTGAAGAGCGAGAAGTGAAACCAAAGCCTAGCTGAAGCTGCCTGGCTGAGAGTTGTCAGCCTGACCACACATGTGCAGAACCTTCAGCCATGATTGGGAGAATCTGGGTTCAACATGGTAATGGAAGTCTTGATCTCATCATTACCTGTCAAGCCAAGCAGACACACCAAATCTTACAAAATTAGTTCAGACAAGTTATTAAACAATAACAATAAAACTGAAAATTCAGAGAATAGAAACGAAACTAACTTCTGCCATTGCCAAGTCACATAACTAAAATGCATAGTTACCTCAGAAGAAAATGAGGAGACTGGCAAAGGAATTGGAAAGTGTGGGCCATATGGAGGATTAATTGGTAGAATCTTCTAGAAAGAAACCCAATTATTAGAAACTGAAGTCTTTAAATTGACAACTTTAAACACGGTAAGTAAAACTTACTTCTAAGTAAATAAAATATAAGAAGAAAATCTTGCCAGATAGAGAATATCAATAGGAATTATAAAAATGAATCAAATAAAAGTTCTTTGGTTGAAGAGTACAATATCTCAAAGAAATAAAAACTCAGTGAACTGGAAGAAAGGCCAGTTTCAGCATATCAATCCTGAGAAAGAAGAAGGGGAAAATTGAAGAAAAATAAATCTATAGAAAGTGAGACACTATCAAGCACACCAATATATGCATATTGTGAGTCCCGGAAAAGAGATACGAAGGAGAGAAGCAGAAAGAATGCTTAAAGAAGTAATGACAACTTCAAGTTTGATTAAAAAGTCAATCTACATACTCAGAGTTCAATAATCTCCAATAATGATAATGCAACAAGACCTCCAACAAGTCATGTTAAAACTAGATGTATATTTTAATGCCTCGTGTTCAATAACAGATAATCAGTGTCTTAGTTACTTTTTCATTGCTGTGACTCAATACCTGACATCTACACATTTAGGGGAGGACAGGCTTATTTTAGTTTCAAAAGCTCACCGTCCACTCAGGGTGGCCGGCAACAGTGAAAGTACATGGCAGAGGCAGAGGTGGAGGCAGCGCCTTGACATTAGTCAAATTGAGCCTAGTCCTCCAAGGAAGGCAGGAAGCAGCTTATGTATCCTTCCAGGTCTCATCCCAGTGATCAGCCCCTCCTGCATCCAGGTGTGGGAAGTGTGATAAACCCACACTACATGCCTGTCACCCAATTTACATGCCTATAATCCTATTTACATACCTATAATCCACCCTTCCATACTGGGCCCCAATCTCCCAACAGCACATAGTTCCATAGACAATGTAGAACATTCAAATGCATGAGACTTTTGAGGGATATTCCACAACCAAACCACAACAATAAGAAAATGAAGAACCCAAAAATTACTATAAATCAATTAGACCCAACATTCAGCAGAATGTACTAAAGTACCCATGAAACAATACCCAAGATAGACTATACACTGGGCTACAAAGTAAGTCATGAATTTAAAAAGATTGAAATTATACTAGGTATCTTCTCTGACCACAACAGAATGCAGCTAGAAATCAATAATATAATGAAGACTGAAAAACTCACAAATATTTGGATATTAATTGGCTCATTCGGTTTAAAAATATCTGTACGTGTTTGCAACACAAATTCATTCAGATGATAAGCAGTTTGGGAAGTTGCAATGTATGCCTATCGCTTTTTGTTTTCACCTTCTCTTCTCGTTTCTCTTCTGACCCCACTCCCCACTTCCTGCACTCTCAAGTCCTCGTCCCATGTCTGAGAAGCTTATCTATCTATTTTCTACCTTCTCTCTCATATTTTGCCTTTTATGCCATATTTTTATTTCATATATATAGTATCCAGATTCATTCAGTAAGCATTTTGGTCTCAAGGTTTACCCATTTTTTTCCCTAAAACTTCTTCAAATTTACCTTTCTTTGTGGCAGCACAAATTGTGAATATGTACCACACCTTCCTAACCAATTATCGTAGTGGACATAGAGGCTGTTTCCAGGACCAAACTATTATGAGTTGTGCTGTTATACACACAAGGTCACAGTTCATTTATGGACAGCTGTCAGTGGTGGAAGCACATGGCAGAGGTAGAAGCCCCAGAAAGAGCTACTCGCTGCATGGCAGACACGAAGCCAGGTGAGGGAGGAAGGGGGAGCCATTACAAGCCCCTACAGGCCAAGCCCCAAGCACCTGCCCCTTCCAGCCAGGCCCCACCTCCTACCAGCACATGGTAATCCACAACATCCCGATACGTGAGGCTGCTGGGGAGCACTCCAGGTCCAAACCACAATAACAGCTAACTGCCAAATAGAAAAACCAATACATACTGAGCCATTCCCCAAAATCTTACATTAAATATTACACTAGGTATTGTTTCCCTCTCTTATGCATAACTCCTTTATCACTAAGAAGGCTCTATTGATTAGAAAAATACTAATAAGTAACTTCGAGTTTGCATGGATCCTTTGGTTCTACCCTTAATTACTTCCCAAAGAAAGACAGAGACACTGGTTTTCTATGTATAATGTATCACCAAATTCTTTCTTCTCCCTTTGCATCTCAGGAGCACTACTTTGTGGGTGTTTTGTTGTGTGTTGTTTTGTTTTGCCTTTGTTCCTCAAACACTCTGGAGGAGACACAGTGCCAACAGAGCAACTTTCTTCCTTGAATTTGACAGGGTATCTTTGAGTCCCACATCAGAAAATATGCTTTTCATAAGCATTCCAAATTTTTGCATCTTTCAAAATGATTTTCTTCTTTACGTGATAATTGTGTGTGGGTGGGTGGGTGTGGGTGTGGGTGGGTATGTCCACTCCATCATTTTACTTTACTAGGATATACATTTCATGGAGGAACTCATGACCCTTTTGCCGGGAGAATGGTATTACTCGACAGACATAACGACAGAGTGTGATGATAAAAGGAGCATGGACAGATGGTTGTGATGAAGCACCCATCTGGGTAAGAGTCTCAAACCAGGGCAACCTAAAGCTGCTGTTGCTCATGTGACCTAGAAAAAGCTGGAAAGAGTAATTATTGATTTTGTATCTTGTGAAACAAACTCCATAAAACTCAGTTCCAGAGAGAATTTGGGTGCCATCTGGGTGCGCCTTCTCTAGGAGCCCACCCTAGAAGATGTCATCTTACATATTGACTGAAACGGCATTATGATGCACTTAACCAAAGGACCACAGCTAGGATGCAAAGCAGTGCCCACGTCTCCTTATTTCTCTCTCTCCCTCCTCCTCTCTTCTAGTATTGAAACAGCTTGTGATGGGGACAGATTTAGAACTGGGGAATGTTCTAATACATGTTTTTAGCATTGCAATATAATTTTTAAAATTTTTGCAGAAATATAATGAACTACAGTAAATTAATTTGAACAATTAAAATTGACACATCAAAATGTATACATATTAAAATGATTGCTTGCAAATGTCCTGGCTATAACATTCAATTCCTTCCTGAAGTTTATATATACTATATGTACTAGTTTGGATTCTTTCAGAAGTCAGAATTTACAGATTTATAGCAAAAAGAATCTATTAGGAAGGCTCACAAATCCAAGGATAGAGATAGTCCAAGATGGCTGCTCAGCCATGAAGTAGATCTCCCACCTGGGACTGCAGGACAGCCGCAGAGGTGAGAGTCTGCTGCAGATCTCGGTTGTTGGAAGAACAATGGTGAAGACGGGAGCCTGAAGATCGGTGACTGAAGAGCAGCGACAGGCAGACAGGTACAAATTGAGACTGGAGCGAATCTGTGCTGAAATCTGCAGAGTGTAGCAAGTCAGCACCCACACAATTGCTAAGGCAAGCACTTTCCCAGAGGAAGAAGCTGTAGTGATCTTCTTTCTTCCTTCCTTTTATATCATTGGAATTCCAGCTGGCCCTCCCACATATAGGTGGATATTTTCCCCTTATTGGCCGGCCAACAAGTCACTCACACTCTAATCCAGGCTGGTTCCCAATCCCCAATCTAGACGCGGTTCCCAAACCCTAATCCAACTGTAGTTCCTGATTCCCTCAAGTTGACATAATCTCTTCAACGGTCACACTATATGTAAATATATGTGAAGTTTTATTTATATGTATACATATTATAAGTGTATAATGTATGCCTAGTATATATTATACATAACTATGTATTACATATATGTTAAGTACATGAAGTATATATTTAGATTTGAAAGTAAAATTTACACTACCAGAACTATCAATTCATGGCTATGTATCTTAGTAACTTTGTAACTACTAACTTAGTAACTAACTAGTAACTTAGTAGCTAGATTACCTGTTTTTCTATGAGGAACAACAATTAGGTTATGAAAATGCTTACTTAAAAAGTGGACGAATGAGTGGTAAAGGAATGATGCTGTGCGGTTTATTTTTTTCTCATTTCTAAAATGGGGTTCATGGTAGTGTTTACCACATAGAAGTATCATGTGAAGACCACATGTGTTAATATGTATAACAAATTCAGAATGCATGTAAAAGTGCTTGAAATATATTAGCCATGGTTATTTTCAAATGTCCCATTAAAATATGAACACTGGAAACCTCCTAAAACTCAATGACAGTGTATCATTAACATCAGATATTCAAACACGGGCAGTACTATACTATAGACCCTTTGTTTCTTTTCCCTTCTTTTCTTTCTTTTCTTTCTTTTTTTCCCTGGTACTGGAGATCCCGACATTGTAGCCTCCTTCTTCAACCTCCAGGACTGAAAAACACTAAGTAGATATAGCACTAAAACACACAGTTAGTATCCATGCAGAGTAGAAGATGAAACATGTATTTGGGAAAATTTAAAAGCAAAATGAGCAAACAAACAAAAACAGTAAAAAAACACAGAAGCCTCAGTTACCTTGTAGTATTTCCCATCATTTAAACATGAACCTACACAGATGATTCAATTGAGTACCCTATGGAAATCAATGTTCTGAAAAATTTAGCGGATATAACTGTGATTTTTTACAGAAACTTATATAGTTATTTATTTATATTTAATCTGACATGAAAAAGCAATTTTATTCATAAGTTATGACAAAAATGGAAGAAAACCATGTTCATTGATAAATTTAGACAACAAATAAAAGTCTGAAGGTAGTTAATATAAAATTATAAAAGTCTACCACTTAACGATATAAAAATCTCTAAATCCCAGTTTAATAATTTCTGTCACAGAGAAGAGCCAGCTGCAATCAAAGAAGAAATTGTCTGGTCTCTACTTTTATGAATGAGTTTTGTGCTCTTTTTCCTGCACTTTAAATATTACCACTTAAATAACTCTTCAGTTAAATCATTATTCCCAAAGCAAGTACATTTTTGCCTTAAATTCAACAAAATTTAAGGCTTAAAATAAAGAATGATATATGTAACAATTAGATACAAAAGAATAATTTATTGTATTTTATTATCAAACCTGATTAGAAAATGACTTCTTATAGAAATCATTATAAAAAATAAGTACTGTTTTCTAAATAAGATAAACTCCTCCTTCAAGGAGAAAAATTTTAATCATAACTTGTTAGGCTTCCTATAGCTAATAATTGTTTATGATTATTCAGGATTATAATTATAGATTATTCAGGATTCAGAATGTTAAAAGTATTTAATTAAACTTCTTTTAATATAAAAGCAAAAGTACACAAATTTATATTGACTACTACTTAAAGTAATAGCCATAGTTTTTCCATGAGAAGCTAGAAATGAGCCTACAGGAGCTTCAGAAAGACTGCAGCATGCGGGAAGGCGGTTTGCGGGCCTTGGCTCCTCCCATGCACACATGGCGCCTCCCTCACAAGTCACATGCCTCACGGTCAGCAGTCAGCCTTGATCTGCACAACTCCTCTCCTGCAGATCAAATTTCATCCTTGTGTGTACTAAATTCTCAGAACACACTAAAAACAAACAGCAAACATCTAACACATTCCATTTATTCAATTTTTTCTTTCATGTTTTACATCTTCACAATCTAGCTCTAAACCTGACTGCATTTTGACCATACTCCAAAGTGTGAAAAATTAGGTTTCTGAAATCATCTCCGTAATGGCCTCCTCTCCTTAGGTTACAGTCCTGTGGCTTGTTTCTAGCCTTCTACAATTTTCTCCTTTAGAAGAATCTTTCTAGTGAGTCCCTTTCATTACTTACCAAATTGATCTATGTAAATGAAGTCCTATCATCTTCACAATTCTACACAACAACACACGCAACATAGACAACATATCTGACAGCAAACACAATACACACACAAAAACACAGAAAACACGTGAAACACATCACACATAGCATACAACACACAAAATATGTATCAACACACACAAAACACATCATACATATTACACAAGCATGCAACCACAACATAAATAACATATAACATACAGCATACATAAAACACTTTCTATACCATACACAAAACAGAGAAGCAACAATATACAAAGCATCCTCTCACATAATACGCATAGTACACAACACATACAATAACTCTCACAAGAGAAACCACGCACAATACAAAAAAACACATAGCTCACCCAGAACACATAACACACAAAAACTCACATGTATATTCCACACACACAAAACACATAAGTACTCAACAAACACCACATAACACATAAACACATGCATGTGGATACATAAACACTATGTATAACAAAAATACACAAACTTGTATGAAACATGCAACAGAGCAACAATAAACAACACACACAGCACACACAAACAACAACATAATACCTACAACAGACACAACACAAACATAATACACGGAACAACATACACTGCAACACAAACAGAACATGCACAAACACACATCAAATGAAAAAACACAAATACACAATATATACAACATATGCCACACAAACCACACACAACACACATTCTACACACAAACACACACAAAAGCATACAAGTACACAAACACTCAACACAGACAAAACATACACATATAAATTCACATACAAAAACACACGTGTAAGCAATTGTTCACAAATGGAAACACAATCATAAACACATACAAGCATATATCCACACATCACAAACACAAATACACACAGAAAATAAACACAAAAACATAAAATGCAAAAATATGTGTATGCAAACACACACAAACATACACACAAATACACACAAAAACAAGAACATGACACAGTGAATCCTGAGAAAGAACTGCAAGTGACTCCTGTGAGGAAGCCTGCAGCTTCCATCATGGACACTGGGTGTGCTTTTCAGTGATACAACTGCCTTTGAGTCAGCCATAGGCTGTAGTGACCTGTACCTGCATTCCTGCATACAGCCCCTCATCTGTGCTTCTGTAGGTAGCCCCTCACCCACACTTCTGCAAGTAACCCCGATAAATTCTTTGGCTCACCAAATTGGACTTGGGTGCAATTATTACTTTGACCTATCTGTTCTTACCTGTCCCTGTCTGGGGTGAATAGACATTGGTTTTCACATCTCCCAGGAAAAGCAATTCACAATGCAAACTGCGTCCTGTCACTAAGAAACATGTGACTGTGTGTCACTGAGATTGAACTCTGGACTTGCTGAACCTCACCTTGGCACCTTTGAGTGGGAAAATGTTTGACAATCAAACATGCAGTCCCCTCAATAATAAAGCCAACATGTCTCTCCACTGTTCTGGAGGGGCTGTTCATATAGTTGGGAATTCACAGAGGATCCAGGCCTGGGCTCAGCCAAGCAGACTGAGTGAATTCCCAGATGCCCTGAATACCATCTACCCAATTATACTGTCTAGGGCTGCCATACTTTAATTTAATTTTTGGAAAAATTTATTGCCTTCGTTTGACTCCCAGAGAATGGTTAATGGTGACTGACTCCTCAGAGGATACCCTGGGTCTCAGGTCCAGGATGTGTGCTCTGCTCTGTGGTATACACTTGTATATATAACTCTAACCTAACCTCTGACCTTAAAAAGTTTATTATGTGTATTCCAAAGCTGAAGAGGTTTTTTTTTTGTTGTTGTTTATGTTAAGAAATTGTGCATATCAAGGACTCTATACAGTGACTAATCATCAATCTCTGAATGATCAAAGCAAAAGTTATATTTCATCTTCTCAGTAAGGAGCTGAGGAAACAGTGGTAAAACATGTAGTCAGAAACATGGGAAAAGTTTTTAACCTCTGAAAACTTGCATAATAATACAAGCACATATGGCAAAGTCTTCTCTGAAGACGTGTGTTCTTGTGTGTGAAGAGCATGGAGCAGAACTCATGGGATGATGAGAGCCATGATTTTCTTTCTTTCCCAGACCTGCAGTGTGCAACTAAAGCCCCTTCAGTGATCTGAACAGACTTGCGGCGAGGAGAGATCCGCTTTGGTTCTCGCTACTCAGCAGCAAAAGCAGCACATTCTGAGCATGCAAAGTAGCTCCGCTGAGCCCAGTGGCTGAGTTCACACTTTCAACAGAAAGCCACTCACAGCCGAAACCAGGAGAGTCAACATCTTGACCCATATAGCAACAGAGCTGAGGAATTTAAGGTTCATTTAATTTAATTGATACTGGGCACCAAAGTACAATGCTTTATTTGATGGAGACTCAGGGAAAATGGCATTCATGTGCTACTTTGTATCCTTTTACCGAGGGGATCCTGGCCAGGAAACACCCAAGGCCAGCGTCTGCCCTGACATAAAGCAGCTTGCCGGCACGTGGGAACAGAGGCGGAATCATGCTGCCTGGTTGGCCAGCGGAAGTCTATTTCACTTGGCTGCACGCCGTTCTGCGGCAAGACGCTGAGCACACACAGCATATTCCATAAATTCCCAATCTTGTCTGGGCAAAATGCAGGGCTAGGTGTTTTCTGGGCTTGAAAGACGGCGCCCCTTAATAAATCAGTTTGCCGGCTGCCCCGCGTTGCTCACCCTTGTTTATCAAGAGACCACGGCCAAGTGCTGGGCCACTCCCGGCTGCCTGCCGCGCAATCAGAGCGCTAGCAACCCCGCAGAGGTCTGTGCTGGGGTTCAGCTTCCAGGCTCGTGTGAAGACAGCATTTAAATATAAACGTGTGACGTTGAAATTTCTGTGTGATGACTTCTCTCCTGCTTCTATAAGTACAAGTTAAGGAAATGAGGAGACACGGTTGGAGCGACTCTGACAAACTAGGCGAAGGCCTGCCGGGATAGGCCCAAAACACCGAAGTCGTCTTCTGCTCTGTACTCAAGCGCACGCCCAGCGCTTTGGGAGGCTGAGGCTGGGGGATGACAAGCTCAAGCACGGCCTGAGCAACTTCGAGACACACCCTGCATCAAAATGAAAAGTGTTAAAAGGAGTTGGGAATTGGGTTGCGTACCTGTAACACTGACACTGGGCAACTTAGTGACTTCACTGGGACCTTGTCTCAAAAGATAAAGGACTGGGGATAGAGCCCAGAGTGAGGGCCAGGGGCTCGATCACCTGTGCAGCAAAAAATGGGAGAGGGGAGGGGGATGAAGCCTTGGGTTCACTACAAAAATAAAATTGAGACTTTCGGTCAAGATGGCAGCTGAGTAACAGCACTGCACAATGTCTCCTCATCGACCCTTTTAAAAAGTCAATAATTTAGTTAGAAAAACGGGTGTTTGGTACAGCTAGGAAAGACAGGAGCATCCCCAACAACTGAAGGGTGGCCAGGGGGAGGCCGGAAATTCCAAAGGATCATCAAAAGCAGAGAAAAAAAAAAATCCCCATGGCCCAGGAAGCTGCCTCAGCCAGCTGCAAATGGCTAGAGCCGCAGGCAGCTGCGGGCAAAGGAAAGGTAGCGGGTACCTGAACATCTGATGGAGCTGGGAGAGGACAGAGCACCCCAACAACGGACAGGAGGCTGCGGGCAGGTCAGAAATCCTGAAGTCACATCGGAAGAAGAGGAAAGAAGCAGCCACTCGGCACGGCCCCGAGCTGCGGGCACTCACAGCCCACAGACAGAGGAAGGTCCAGAGCCAGAACCTCAGCCCTAGGTAAGCACGGATCTGGAGAAGTGGGAATTGTCGGCAGCAGGTGCCCCCCGCCTCCAAAAACCAACCCACCGGTGTGTGTACTACAAACGCAGTGTGCACTCCCCCTAGAAAAGGCCCCGGGATCCCAAATCAGAAACAGGGCTCAGCAGCCATCACAGGCAGTGACGTCAGCAGGAGCCATTATAAATAGAAGGGGGAAAAAAAGCCCAAGACTGAACCCTTTAGAAGAAAAGAAAACCCAGAAGAGCACATCAGGGATTTGGGGGTCACCCTTAAACAGTGCCTAGGAAGAAACTGGCACAAGCGGCAGAGAGAGGAGAAAAGAGGGGAAAAGGCTGCAGATCCCCTGAATGGCTCAGGGCACCTCTACTCCAAGGGTAGAGAGCCCCGCTGTTGTGATTAGGATCTGCAGTATCCCCAAAAAGTCTCATGTATTTTGATGTTGTGGATTGTCTATGGAACCATGTGATGTTGGTGGATTGGGGTCTGGTCTGGAGGGGTGGATTACAGTTAAATTGGGATTAATGGTGTGTAGTGGCCACACCTGGATGCAGGAGAGACTGGTTACTGGGCAGAGACCTGAAAGGATACATTAGCTGCACCTGCCTTCCTGGAGGACTGGGAACTAGTCTCACCTAGCCTCAGCTTGTCTTCCTGTTTGTCAGGGAAGTTGCCTCCACCTCTCTCTCTGCCATGTACTTCGATTGTTGCCGGCCACCCCTGAATGGACTGTGACCTTTGAGACTGTGAGCTAAAATAAACCTTTCCTTTCCTAAGTTTGTGGGTGTCAGGTTTTGAGTCACAGCAACGAAAAAGTAACTAAGACGTCCACTCTGGATGTCCCTGAAGCCAGGACAGATGGAGAGCTGTGCTGAGTGGACTGGGGGGGACAAGACACCTCAGAAAGGGGGATCATGGCCCCATTCCTCCGGCACGTGCCAGAGGCTTCTGGTTCACTACTGCCCTGCATGCCAGAGGCACCTAGGACCAGGAAATCCATCGCCCATCTATCCCATGAGCCAGAGGCTTCTAGGGAATTCCATCACCCTGTCAGTCCGGAGCCCCAGAGGCTTCCAGAGGCATCTAGGACCAGAAATCCCATCGCCCTGTCCATCCCTTGGGCCAGAGGATTCCAGAGGCAGATATCTAGGACTGGGCCTTCACCAAACCCTTCTTTCCTGTGCACCAGAGACAGCCAGAGGTTGCAGAACCATGGGGAAATGTGGTAACAAATCTCCTACAAAAAGACCTGACACCCCAGAAGATGACACCAGGAATACTGAATTTGCAGAATCCAAAGAGGAAAAGGGCAAAAAAAGATGGTAACTTCTGCACCCAGATATTCAGTGAATTAAAGCAAGAAATAAAACAGACAGTGCAAGAGCTACACCAACACATAGCTAAGCAAAAAGCAAGCCTTGAAAAGCAACTAGAGGAGACCAGAGAAGAAATAGACCAGAAGATAATGAAGGCAATACAAGAAATTAGAGAAGAACACAACAGAGATATAGAAAAATTGAATGCAGATATTCAGGAAATGAAAAACACGCAGGAATAATAAGCAACCACTTTAAACAACTTCAGAATAGAGTGTCAGACCTAGAAAATAAAGTGACTGAGCCACAACATACAGGCCATGAAGAACACAAAGTAAATAAAGAAAGTGAATCATTACAAGGGCTAATAGATGATTCAACGAGAAACAACCTCAGAATTATCGGAATCCAGGAGAAGACGGAGGACAAAACAAAAGGCCTAAAGGACATGTTTAATGTAATAATAGAAGAAAATTTCCCAAATCTAAGAAAAGAAATGAACATGGAATTATTGCAGGCATATAGAACACCAAACAACTTTGATCAGAAGAGATCCTCATCACGACACATCATGATTAAAATTCTAGAAACCTGACACAAAGAGAAAATACTGAAAGCGGTAAGAGAAAAACAGAAGGTGACCTGCAAAGATAAGCCCATCAGGATAACGGCAGATTTTTCAATCCAAACTCTAAAAGCTAGGAGATCTTGGAGCAGTGTCATCCAAGCACTAAAAGAACATAAATGTCAACCAAGACTGCTATATCCAGCAAAATTATCTTTTAATTTAAAGGGAGAACTTAAAACTTTCCATGACAGAGAAAGCTTAAAGGAATTTGCAGCCACTGAGCCAGTATTCCAGAGAATATTTAAAGGATACTTAGAAAGTGAAAGAGAGGCCAGCGACACCAATGACCCCAGAGAAAAAGTGACAACAGCTAGAGGAGAAGTAGCTGAGAAAAAAGCATGTTAGTAATCAGAGAAATAAGAGTAAATAAGTTATGAAAGTTAAAAAAGTCTGAAATAACTAAATTTGCCTTCATATCTGTCACTTTAAGTATATTTATGT
The DNA here is from genome assembly GCA_004027205.1 of Ctenodactylus gundi. NCBI lineage: Eukaryota > Metazoa > Chordata > Mammalia > Rodentia > Ctenodactylidae > Ctenodactylus > Ctenodactylus gundi. The sequence continues at coordinate 510,260 of PVKB01000282.1, forward strand.
GGTATAGATATAAGTTCATTTAATGTAGTAATGTGATATAGTTTTAACTTTATTTTATTGTAGCAATTCACTTATTAGGTCACTGATGAAAATTTAGTTTTAACTTTATTTTATTGTAGCAATTCACTTATTAGGTCACTGATGAAAATTTATCCTAAGAAAACTGATTGATGTAAAGATAACCCTGTGAATGTACAAGTATGTACCTTCTAGTATTCAGCTAAGGCATTTGAAATTTAACTTTTTTTTTCTTCTTTCCCAAATTTACTAGTCTTTTGAACTACATACTTATAATTATTTTCTAGTGTAAACTGGTGGGTAAGGCCAGATTTAACAATAACAACAAAGATGAAGGAAAATATGGAAAAAAAATCTTTTGGTAAATATCCCAATAAAGAGATTGGTTGGATTCAGAGAGGAGATATCAAGATTTAACTACTGTGAACCCATTAGAGGAATAGGAAGCTGGGGTAGAGTGGTGACTTAAGTGAAATGACTTAGGTGCAAAAGATTAATATGTTAAACACTGTATGGTTTATCTGACTTGGAAAACCCAGAACACAGACATTCTTTGGAACCACATGAAGTGATAGCCAGAGTTGGGGGAAGGAATAAGGAGGGGGTTAGAGGGTAGAAAATGGGAAGGGATTTTAAAGTCGACAAGATACATATGTGTACGAAACACCCAAATTCATTGTAAATGCTATGTATTACATTTGTATATTAATAAAAATAGTGGGGGAAAAAGAGAAAAAAATTGAAAAAAACTGTAAAATGTGATTGCGAAATTAGCTATAGAAAATGCTAGAGTAAGGCAATGAACAAAGCCATTTTCTAAAAATAGAGTAGATTTTCCCCAAAATATAGAGTTTCATGTTCTGTGTTCTTTTGCTTCTGTTCTTATTTGTATAGGCACCATCATGAGCAAATATTTGGGAGCAAGCTCAAGGTATAAGTTTGTCTGTTTTCCCACTCTATAGTTTAGGTTGATCCTGAACTCACTATGTAGCCCAGGAAGACATAGCACTCATGACAATCTTTCTGCCTCAGCCTCCAGAGTGCTGGGATTACAGGTGTGCACCACCATACCCAGCTACTATGTGGCACTGGAAGGATTGAGCCCAGGACCTTGTAATTCTTTGGCAAGCTCTCTCATCACTTACCTATGCCCTCAACCCTCAAAGTGTACAGTTTATAAAGCTACACAAAACGTGATTGGAGAAAGCTTCTGGTTGTAGGACATGTAGGCTTATTAACGGAAGGCTAAAATATTTCTGTTCTATTCTCCACCCATCCCTGCAAGAGGTTGTAGCCAAATTCCCAATGGCCTAGCAATTGGTTTTGCCCCTAGAAGTGAATAAACGCCCACCTGGAGAGCCTGATGAGTAGGCACACTTCTTCAGAAAGTACCCAAGTGCTCTTGAGGCCTTGGAAAGCAGGCATCTCGTGTCCTTGTAGCTGTGATCCTGCCATGGCTCTTGCCACTCAGGCTTTTGGTGCCAGAACATTCTCAAAAACCTTTGACCACTTGTGATGCTTCATGTCCCAAGAGATCCATTAAGAACGTCTGAGGAGAGGGAGAATGTGCAACTGGCGCCAACAGAAAAAATGTTTCCAGTGAAATGGTGCTCACCACTTGACTAAATGAGATTTATTTTTGGATATGTTCAGAGGAAGGTCAATAATAAGCACAGAGGGAATTCAAAACTATATATGCTATGCCACTCGGAATTCATTTGGACCATAGCCAAAGGAAGATCTTTTGGTTTTCATCGAGATGCAGTTCCTAGGTTATGATTAATAACTCCTGCCTATTTTCCAAGGTCAAGGGTTACTCGTGAGAAGTTCTGGAGAAATTTTAATTACACTATAGCAATTTAGTCTCTTCCGTTTACCTTACTAGGTGAATGTGGGTGTGGTGTTTTTTTTCAGCATTTATTTGTATTCTTCAATAATCTTAAAACCTTTGAGAACTCTTAATTCTAGTTCCATTTTTTATGCAGATCACATATATAATAAAAATTTTCATGGGGAAAGAACTAAATATGTATTAAAATCAAAGAGCATCTCATCAATATCACTAATGTCCATTGCTTCTCACTGACGAGGCTGCAGCCCTTCCCGTTTGTTTCCTTGTGTCACTAGAAGTCTTGTGTCCTACCCATTGCACTAAAGAGCTACACTTTTTATTTGATTTTCTTCTATCTAAGGTCCTTCTTAGTGGAGTTATTTAACGTTGTCCAAGAATAATCTTTAAATTTGGGAATATTTTTCTTGGAACTTGTGTAAAATAGAGCAGCTACCACTTAAATCCTTTTTTATCAACTTTCATGTAATCTTTGAGGTCAAAATACGTAGCTTTAAGATTACTGCGCAAACTAATTTCACTTGAATGATGAGAAATGAAGCCCAACAGAACTTTCTTGCTCTGCATCAAGAAATTTACAGAATTTCAGGTACAGACTCACAGAACCTGCCCCAGGTTACCATGAAGGAACCATGTCCTACTGCTTTGTTGTGTCAGCAATGTGGACACTCTCATATCCATACCTGTCCTGAATATTGCAAGTTTTCCACAAAAAAATAAACAAATGTATTTTAGTCCTCACTGAGAAAGAGTAGGAGTAGGTACAAGCTACTCAACCTCGCCACCAACCAAAACAATGAGTGAAATCCTGATGAGCTGAGGAGCCTGTGTTATTTTAAGCTTTCTGTATATACACTCCTTATTTATTCTTCTATTATTATGCCTGTTGTTTTAGTCACTTTCTCATCACTGGGACAGAAGGATTCATTTTAGTTACAGTTTTAGGAGGGCTCAGTGCATTCACAGGAGATTTGCAATAGCACAAGAACATTCCAGAGGGCCTCGCTGGAGAAAAACTGTTCCTTCCACGGCAGCCAGGAAGAAGAGCGAGAGAAAGCAGAGCTAGCGAGAGAAGTAGACCGCCCCCCCCAGGCCATGCCCTAAGGTCTGGCCCTCCCAACCTGGCCCACCTCTAGCAACGTGTGCAATCCATGGATGATTCCACAACATCCAGTTAACTCCCATAACCTGATCATCTCTCGAACACACAAGGCTTTTGGTGGCTATTCCAGGTCTAAACCATAGTACCTATGTTACTACTGAGGAAACTGAGGCATTAGTAGGTTGAATGACTTGCCTAAAATCACACCAGAAGTTGGTGACAAAGTCAGGAACTTAATCTGATGAAAATAGAACATGATAGAAAAAATAGCATCTAGTCAATAATTTCTTAATTTAGTATTGGTTTCTAAAAACAACTGATATCAGAAAGTCCAAATAAAAATGGTCAAAATCCTATTGCAAGTACTCTTTAGCAAGGACTTGTGGGTCCCTAAATGAACTTCAGTTTTATGAAAACTGGGATGAGTGTGGGCATTTGCCCAAGCTTGCATTAACTCTTCAAAAGGACTTGAGATCCACCCCACCCAACCCCAGGCTTCCAGCAGAACTCAAGGGCCCATGCACGCGCCTTCCCCTGACCTCTGCAGCAGGATGAGCACCTTGTGCTCAGCAAGACAAGGCTTTAGTAATTGCCCTGAGCCCAATAACATTCTTTAATGTCAGTGGGCGAAGAAACTCTATGACTGTGCAAATTCTTGCAGTTGGCATTTTGCCACATGCTAGCAAGGTGTGCTACGTTTCAGTTTTACAAAAACCAATATTTTAAACCTATTTCATTGGACTTGAAGTCAGCAAAACTTCCTAACATGGCAAGAGTTTGATTTGTACTGTGCATTCTCATTTCTGAATAAACAACCTAATGGAAATTTGAGTCTGTACTGAGGCCATTATCAGGTTCCAGTTCTGATAGGCTAATCATCTCTGGTGGAGGCACTAGTGGTAGTCATCACAGATTAGGTGATCCAGAAGCAGAAGTGAAGACGGAGTTAGCTTTCCAGATATTTATTGAGAATCAGCATCTGTGGACAGCAGAGCAAGGAAGCAGAATTGAGCAGAAGGACAAGCCAAATTGCAATGCAGCCACCGCAAGCCCTCGTCTAACCCAGCAAGAAACTGTAGAGTACGTGGCCCCTGCAGAGTTGACTGGCTTCAGGATGAAGTACCTGAACTCTTGTGTCTTTGCCTGATGAGTCCTTGGATGGATGTGCCTTTGGAACACGCCACTATGCAGCGGAGGCCAACCCTACAGGAGCTAACAGCTGGGGGCTTTCTGCCGATATCTGGACACAAGTACTTTCTCTGATGTATCTGGACAGTGATTGTCTGGGTTCATCACAGACCATGCCTTGGACTCTTACGTCCACTACTTCGGAGCAGTAGAGAGGAGCTCCTTCAGGACTTTTGTGGATCTGTCTTCTTTGTGGACTCCTGGAAGAAGAAATTCAGTTAAATAAATTACAGTCCCTAGCATTGATTTTGCTCTTGGCATGACCAAACATCAGTGTTGCTTACACAGTGGTCTGATCAAGACTCTCATCCCTGAGGAGCGCTTTCTCCTGGGCCCTCATTCTCTTCTTAAGCTATGGCTGTACTCCCACGTTAAGCTCTAAGTTGAGCCAGAAACATATGGGAACCGAAATGTGTGAAAGCCATATAATGAGCTACATGAGGCCCACTCTGCCTTCCTGGTGACCAGTCACTTGCCCTATCCTGCCTATTGGCCTCTTGGCACAGAGTCCAAACTATCCAGGAGGTAGTAGCAGTTTATAATCCACAGGGACACTTGCAGTGTTCTTGGATGCGAATAATCCTTCTTTAAGATTGGAGACCTCCAAGCTGCCATAATTTAGAGATGTAGGAATAAGAAGCCCAAATGCCATGACAGGGTCCCTAAAAACAGGTCCCACACCTCTTCTACCCCGCTCTCAGACTCACGTATGCTTCCTATTAGTGACGTAGAATCATAGGAAGGTCTGGGATGCACAGTGAATTACCTGTGCTAGTGGACAGACACTCTGGAGCCACTGTCTTTATCATCCCAACTTCCTGCTCCCCAGCAAAGAGTTGAGCACAGCACATCTAGTACATGTGTGTACCATTAGCATACTGTCCCAGCTCACGTAAAGATCTCTAACTCTCAAACACTTCAATTTTTCCCAACTCTAAAACTGAAAGCTCTCTTTCCGCTTTCATTAAATAAGCTAGTGAACGGGGCAGGGGAAAATCAAAACAGAACAAAAGAATTCTTATTCTCATTTCTCTGTTTTTATTAAATCTCATTTTAAAAGAATAAAATATAAAAGTTAGCATTTAATTGGATATGAAAAAATGTTGTGCCAAGGAATAGTATGGAACAAATGTGTCAATATTGTCTAATGGCAAATGGAGGCTTTCCCTGATGATTTAGGAGAGGCTGACCTTTCACTGTCTTTCCAGCCCTTCAGATGTCTTTACATACACAGAAGCAAGCGTTAGAGTTCTGCTAGACTCAAAACTTCATTCTGGCTTTAAATCTGTATTTAGCATCCATCATACCATACCTGACATCAGAGAGCAGTAGATTTAATGAAAACTGAAGATCTGTGGATGCAGCCCACTCAGGTGTGGAGAAATTCAAGGATCCTAGTTTTCAATCATAAACTCATTGTGTTTCTCCCCATGCTCTATATAAGATAAATCATTCTTTCTCCATGTGGCAAAAACTGTTATATTTATGCTTTTAACAAAGGAGTAAACCAGAAAGATGACTTTGCCTTTGCTTTCCCCTCGAACAACACAATCTTTAAGGGACGGCAGAGTAATATGAACTCTCATGCCGAGCAATGAATTTACGTGGGAACGCACTACCTCAGCTTGAGACACTGTTATAGTTGAAATATTTCTTATCTTAGTTTTTATGGTGGTGATACTGTGACAATTGAAAACAGATACTAAAAACAACTCCTTGGCCGTTTTTTTCTTAGGCAAGAAGCAGTCAAATCAAAGGAAGCATTACCTGGACAGTAGACAGTGGTCGTAGCATTGATTTGACCTCCTCTTCTAACGATACCAATTAGACCCTGAAAACTGCGTTTTCTCTAAAGACTTGGCAGTTGCAATTTACACTTCCTTCACTCAAGCCAGTTTCCAGAAATATACAAAACCGTTTATGGAGCTGCTGATAGCACAATGCTGGTTAAACCTCAGGAAGCATACCAAAGGACGGTCAGATGAAATGCACAGGTCAACAGTTCATCAGCATAAGTAATATTGCTGTCTTAAGTAAACTCACAAGAAGTGTCATAAAGAATTGGACAATTCAATCTTTATAAAGTAATTTACATAGACTATCTGTGACCAGTGGAGAGATGATGTCAACCTGAGGCAATCAGGAACCACACCTGGATTAGGGTTTGGGAACCACGCCTACACTGGGAATTGAGAACCAGCCTGGAGTACAGTGTGAGTGATTTGCGGGCCGGCCAAGAGGGAAAAGCTCCCGCCCCAATATGGCAGGCCCCACTGGGAACTTAAACGGCATAAAATGAAGGAAGAAGAAAGATTGTTACAGCTTCTTCCTCTGGGAAAGTTCTCATCTTCGCTACTGTCTACCGACACCAACCTACTACACACCAAAGATTTTCATTACAGATTCACTTCAGTCTCCACTTGGCTCCCGTTGCTGATCTTCAGTCACTGATCTTCAGTCTCGGGTCTTCACCACTGTTCTTCGAACAACCAAGATGTCCAGCAGACGCTCACCTCACCGGCCGTTGGGCAGTCCTGACAGATCTCCTTCAGGGCTGAGCAGCCATAGGACACTATAGCTCTCACATGTGCAGGCTGCCATCTTGGACTACCTCGATCCTTTTTGTTATAATTTCTGTAAATTCTGCTTGAAAGAACCCAAACCAATACATTATTTCTACAAGGAAGAAAATGATGAACATTTTTACTCTATATTAATAATTAAATAAGCCAACTCAATTTTTTTCACAGAAAATTAACTACAGATTTATCCTTTAGGTTAATGTATGAACAAACATCTTTTTCTAAAAATCTTTATTTGGATTAGTACAGACTTGGAATCCATAATACTTATATAAGCGTGTGTGTGTGTGTGTGTGTGTGTGTGTGTGTGTGTGTGTGTGTGCATGTACACGTCATGTCTTACTCATTTTTTCTTCCCCTCCTTTCTCTCCTTTCCTCTAAGTTCCTTTCTCACTCCACAAAAATCTGTCTTTGTATTCCCTACTACCACTCTTTTGTTTTGCCTTTTACTTATTATATTTTGGGTTTCTAATATTAGAGAAACACTATGATACTTGACCTTCTATTTCTGATTTATTTCACCAAGCATAATGGACCCAAGGCACATCCATTTCCCTAAGAGCAAATACTTTTTTAGACAGAATTGATATATTGGCTCTTCAGTTTCAATCAGATTCATAATGCCAATATATTATTATCCAAGAACTCCGCTGCAGTCCTCAAAAAAAATCTGACATTTTCATACTTCTTAAAAATATTCAACGCTTTTTCAGATTTCCTGTAAAGCAATTTTAACCAACATAGAACAGACCTTCCTTAAAAATGCCATGAAGACCAAAGCTTCAGGTTTTTTTAGGATCATTATTTATCTTAAAATTACATAGACATTGAAACTAAATAAATAGTACTGAGAAAAGAGATTTTGTTAATAAAAGCAAGGTAATGAAATCCACATTCATGTTCACAATTGTCTATCAAACTTTTAATACAATCAGTTTGATTTCAATAGTTCGATTAGTTCTCATTTTACTGAAGGTTATCATATTTATATTTAGAGTAATGACTTGTGTAAGATTAATACTGGCCTTCTTGAAATTTAATAAATATTATATGAATGAAGGTAAAAATGTCGCTAAATAGCTGTAGGCAATAGCATCAACAGTAGCAACAGATGCAATTTTTATTCAAAAATTAGTGAGAAATACAAATAACAGTAAATGTGTATGTTAAGAGTTTCAAAAGTTGAAAAATCAACATGAACTTTTACTGATCCTGTATAATTGGTTAAAAAAAATATTTCTTTTCAGGTCACAGGAGATAGATGTGCCTGTCTTCCTTCCACTCCCTTCTCCAAGTGTGTAAGGCAGGCGGCCCAGTCACTTCACCTAAATCCCTCATCTTGAAGAAAGATGCAATAGCCTTTCCTCTGACAGGTATTATAAGGACACAATAAGTAAGAGGTTGGCCCAGAGTCAGGGCTGCAAAAATTGTAGATATTATTAGAACCTAAAGTGAATAATTTAAGTAGAAAAGACAATGTCATTTTAAGACTCAAACAAATGTAATTTAAATATACAAATGACAGAACAGGAATTAAGTACAGCAAACCAGACAATTTAGTCCTCTTTGCAGATTTGGAGTGCATGTTCCCAATTTCTTCACAAAGGCAATCACATTACAACCTAAACGGATGGCAAGAATGTATTTTACCATTCAGTCAAGATTTGTGATAGTAGAGTGCATACAACCCTTCCTGTTCCAAGGCCACACAGTTAAAGAGATGAATGTTGAGTTAAAGAATTACCCTGGGGAGGTTAAAAAAAAAAAGAAAGCCAAGCTCTGACTGTGGGAACAACCGGGAAGGAAGTTCAGTACTGCAGCCCCACAGTGAAAGCCTGTGGAAGTAAAGTCACTTGCCTACACTATCTCACGACAAAGTCAAAAGGAGCTTGTAACCAGATTCCTGGCTCAACACTGAGAATGCCACCTAGCCAGCCTTTTCTTACTCCCCTGACCAGCCAATGCAAAATACACCTTGGTCTTTAACCACCAGTAAATTTACATTGTATTTCAGAGTTTCATCATGCATTATTTGATAACACTACTTTCCTCATAATACCTCTTACTCTGATCATGGCTACAGGTGGCATTGCTGCTCCACCCACGCTGCCCTCGATCTTTCCTGGGTACTTAGCTAGAGGACCTGCCTAGCTCTTATTGTACTTTGGTGAACTATCAGATTGTGCTGTCTGGCCCACGGAATAGAAAGTCTCTGACTTCCAAGGCTGACCAATAAGATCCTCTGCCTACTTGTTTGGGATATGATATGATTTGGGTTGTTTTTATAGTAATTAGCTTACATTCATTAATATTCATATTCCGAATATTTTTACAGTAGTACTTCCACTTGTTCCTTTTCCCACAAGATCAAGTCAGATAGTCTTTTCAAAACAAATGACTTCATCAATTCTTTAAAATAAAGAGAAGTATTGAACAAAGACTAAAAAAACAGATTTACTCTTTCACACCAATTAGCAAGGACAAATGCTGGAACTTCCACTTAAGGAGCTGTGGGCTTGTCTGGAATTTAGGCACACATCTTTAATATATTTTTATCTTTGATATGAATCACTAGCCTTACCTGAAAAGTGAAGTTTTGGTTAGCTCCAAAAAAAAATGGTACCTTTTATAGTCAGAATATTCTAGCAATAGCAATTCATTTACCTTGCAGAGAGCATTTATCAGTTGTATTAATGATGTATACAAAGATAGTTTACTATGTTTATGATAGAAATAAAAATTACTATATACATTTATCAATATCCATAAAAATGTTACCATAATAATTTAATACCACTTGACCAAAAGATTCCAATTTGTGAAATTTTACTTGTAAAAAGTGTGTAGTAACCCAACTAAACAAGTAGTAGCACCATTAATAATAAACATGTATTTATGAGGACATGTACAAAGACTTTATTTTTGGTATTGATTTGGGTGATGGTTGAGTTACTTTTTCTTCGTTGTGACTCAATACCCGACATCACCAACTGAGGAAGGAAAGATTTATGTAGCTTACGGTTTCATGCGTAGGTGGCTGGAAGATGGTGGAATCACATGGTGGGGCCAAACTACAGCTGGAACCAGAGTTCCTGGGGCAGAGATCCTTATGCATGGTGGAAGAGAGACTGGGAAGAAGGATGGAGCCAGCCCATCCCCTCTGGGTCAAGCCAGAAGTTTCCACCCCCTCCAGCCAGGTTCCACCTCCCCACCTTACACACTATCCATAGGAGCATGAGGCTTTCGGGGGTCGGTCACTCCAGATCGAAACCACCACAGATGGCAAAGAAATACCTTTTAAAAACTAACTTTTTATTGCTGGGTATGTGATTGAATGTACTATGTCACATCTCTGTGCTTAGGAAATATTTACAAAATGAATAAATAAATAAATAAATAAATAAATAAATAAATAAATAAATTGTACCTATGAATATTGTTTGGAAGTCATGCACATGCTGGGCCCCTACTTAAGTGGCAAGAGCTCCGCCATTTTAGATGTCCTCTCTGCACTGTCACCTTTCCTGTTTAGCTGCCTTGTGGCGGATGACTCACTCTCTGCTGATACCTTACCCCAGACTGCTATGGAACCCCTCCTCCCAATCAGGCATAGACATCAATTAAATTTCAAATCACTGCTAAATCCTTGCCATTGTTAGTTTATTGTTATTTAATTATGTAAAACTACTGCTCATCATTCTTCAACTCTTCCTTTTAGTTCTTGTGATCTTCACCATTCTTGTGTTTTTACTTTCATAAACCCGACTCAATCTCTGCTTCAACACAGAATTCTTTGGGGCATGAACCTGTTCTCAGTCACTGGCTAATAAAGGACTCTTAATTTTTCCTCAACAAATGTTCTCCTGTGTGATATTTTCTAGCTCAGTTATAACATTATTTGAAAAAAAGAAGCTGTGACAGTAAGATATTTTGTAAAATCAAAAGTAGAGACAAAATTTATAGTTATGCATCAGCAAAGAAAATGTAATAAAAAATTGTTGACTAAAGATAATGTGGAATAAGATGAATCTATCTACTATCATGGTTTATTTAGGATTGTAAAGGAGTTGGTAAATGATTTAGCATTTTCCTTACACAATCTAGTGTTGTTTTACTTTTCAAAGCCAGGAGTTCAGACCTGGACATACACGTTTGACATGCTGATCAGCTGCCCATCCAAGTAGAAGTGTTGAATAAGCAGTCAAACACCCAAGGTCAGACTGCAAGGGAACAACCATAGATAGGAATTTTGGAGTTATTGGAAACAGAAGTTATTTAATGCCACAGGACTAGATGCGATCTCAAAGGAAGAACAGCCAAAAGCCTTGGAGTGCCCTGTCATCCAGAGAGAGGAGCAAAATCAGCAGAGAAGATAGAGAAAACACAGGCAGAAAATGACTATTGTCATGTAGTGGGAAATAAATAAATGATGTGTTTTAAAGAAAAGATTGGTCCACAGTGTCAGCTGCCACAGGGAGCCAGGAAGGACTGGCCATTGCATTTGCAAAGCAAAAGTCACTGGGGAAGCTGAGGAGCAAGGCCAATGGTGGGATAGGAGCCACCACATAGGTGCAGAGAGAATGAAGAGAACATCTGGATCCTCTAAGAGTAAACCACTGTTCTGAGGGGTTTTGCAATGAAGAAAAGGGTGTAAAGTGGAGGGAAGTAAGGTTAGGAGCATTTTCTTCTGTGTGTGTATGGGGTGAGGGTAAATACCAGCAAGTTTGTAAACTTACGCTGATGTCCTGTGACTGCTACAGCAAATTACCACAAATCGAATGGCTGAAAACAAAACGAAGCTAATCTGTCAAAGTTCTGGAGACCAAAAGTCCAAAATCAAGATGTCATCATTTACAAGCTCTGTCTAGACTAGTTGTAGTCGCCGTGGGGTTTCTTGGCTTGTGGTCTTATCACTCTGCCTACCTTGGTCATGACATTACCTGATCATCCTCTGTGCATCTCAGATATCCCTTTGTCTCTCTTACAAGCACATGTATGATTACATTCAAGGCCCATCTGGATAATCCAAGATATTTTCTCCATCTCAAGAATTTTCTTTTTTTTTCTTTTTTTTCTTTTCTTCTTATGGTACTAAAAATCAAGCCAAGCAGCTTCACTGTGAGCTACATCCCTGACCCGTTTTTTATTTTTGATTTTGAGACAGTACATTGTTAAGCTTCACTGGCTGGGATAGAACTTGCGATCCTCCTCCTGCCTCAGCCTTTCAGAGTGCTGGGGTTATAAGCCTGCACCACCTGGTAAGTCTGTTTCAAGATTATTAATCACATCATAACGATACTTTTTCCTTTTTGTCTTTGTGTGTGTGTGTTTGTGTGTGTCTATACACATATGTGTGCATTTTTTTATATACACTTTTCTAAGTAATACAGTTTCCTGGGATAGAACAAGGGCATCTCCATATGTAGATAACAGTAGATAACAATGGCGCCACAGAGAGATTAAAAAACAATTTAGGAGAAAACTGTTGCAGCTATGTTCTTAAGGAAGCTGGAAGAGACCGGTTCTAGTGGGCTAAGCAGAGGTTAGTGAATAGATAGTGATAGACTGATAGACATAGAAAGATAGATAGATAGATAGATAGATAGATAGATAGATAGACTTTTTCATTTCAATACATGTATGAACCCCTCCTTGCTCGTACTGGTTCCATATTGCTGCTTAGCATGTTTTGCCATCTAAAAGCCACACATACTTGCTATCACAGTGTGTCTAACAGTCAGGATTCCAAGCATCTTGTGGCTTGGTTCTCACTTCAAGGTCTTCCCAGATTACATTGCAGACATCTAAGGGCCATGATTTCACCACGGGTTCTCAGAGAAACCTGCTTCTAAGCTCCCTCAAGTTATTGGCAGAATTCTTTGTCTGGAGGCCATAGGATTGTGGCTTCAGCTTCCTGCTAGAAGCCCCCTTCAGCAAATAGAGGTCACCAACTGTGACTTCGCTCTTTTACCTCTTCACTTTGAATTTGTCCCTCATGCATCAACTTGCTGCTAGTGAAAGGAAATCTTTCTAACATGTCCCCAGGCGGGGTGGGATTTTATACCCATTACTGTTGCCATGGAAAGTAACTTACTCACAGGAGAGGTATTCTACCACTTTACCACTTTCTGCAGCTTAGGGACAAGTCTTAGGAGCTGTCTGCACTCAGGGGAAGGGTTCCCCAAGAAATGCAAACCAGCAGAAAGCACTGGCCAAAGTCTGTCCACCACACTGGGGTGGGATTGGGTAACAGGAGCCAGTTCCGTAGGTTTGGACAAATATCATACATTTTATCATAAAAGAAAGCAGATAAGGAAGACAATTTTATACAGTACTCTAAACTAAAGTAGGGCTCTGCTTTTACACAACTTGACAGTGAACTTAGAAACAGAAAATGAAACAAGAACTGAGGAAGAACTACTATGAATATTCAAATGATAATTTTAAAATATCAAATTGCTTCTCCTTCAAAAGGTATAGCTGGTTTACTTTTCCTATTCTAATCACATTCCCAAGGATTGGTGCTCTAAGTAATCTAGCTGCACTGACATGAGAACACAGTCCTGATTCTCTGGCAAGGTGCATGCAGTCTCATTTTAAACTGGGGTTGTAATCAAATAATTCTTCCAATGCCTCACTTCACTTAACTGCAGATGGAGATACCCTTTCTGGTTCAGACTGCTGTTGAGAGGATTCAGTTAGATTATTCATTTGTGATGATCATTCACAGAGCCTGGTAGGCAGTAAAAGCTTTAAATATACTATCATGTTCATTATGATTGTCCTGACTTAATCTATGACTAGAAATTGAAAGGTTCATAAGAGCCAAAAAAATTAATTGGTAGCGATGTTTTGAATTAGATTGCAGTGTGATGATAATACTACCTTCTAACTATTTTTTCCCACATTAAAAGGTCAAATAATACAACCACATAGAGCTGGGCAACTTTGGAATGTAACCTCAGTCAACCTCCACAGGTCTCAGTGAGCCCAGTGGTTCTGTTAGCCTCCCTACAGCTCCCTTTGCTGTTGACTGGGGAGAATTGCAATATTTCCCTCAAAGGGTGTGATTAAGATTACATGGGGTAATTCATGTCAAGAAATTAGCCTAGTGTCCAGCAGTGAATGAATTTTCAAGTATTTGGTACCCAGAAACTGTAGGCTACTCCAGTGAATAATCACCAAACACTTAGAGACATCAATAGGAAAAATATTTCCTATAATAACGCATGTAGATATTTTTCCTATGTACTTTACGTCTCCACGGGGAGGCAAGTTAAGTATTATGTTTCAATTTTTGATTAGAGACTAATAAGACAGTATTTGGGATATCAGAAAAAACATTTTAGAAACACAAAAGTGAGCTAAAAAATTTAGAACCAGAAAAACACTATTTCACTAAATACAGACACAAAAAAGTTGATTCAATAGAACCAAAACTCAAGACAGATGCAATCATAATTTAGAGGTCAGTCTCTCAAAGGGAATGAATTTGGCTGACTGAAAACTCACTTTTTCAAGGACTTCTGGAAACTTTATCTTAGTCGCAAATCTAATTGTGAGAGCCAAACACAACTGATAAGCAAAAGATTCACTTCTGCAACTACAAGCAGAAAACAGAACCCACCGACACTTTACTCATAGAATTCTGGGATGACACACGTGCTAGCAAGGAGAGATCCTCAATCACTAGAATTTAAAAAAGTCCTATGTATATCATGAGCCTAGTAGTTCATAACTACAATCACCATATTTACCATCAATATTTTTTGCCAGAGAGAAACATAGTCCTCTTTGAAAAATCCTGAGTAATCCAAATAACTTGTTAGTTATTTTTTTCTGAACTATTGTCTATCAGCAATATCTAAATGCTTATAATATATGTATATAGTGTGAGCTTTATCACTGGCCTTCTCATTTCACATGTTGGCCAGGAGCAGAGGCAGATTTCCTCCCTAAGCATTTGTTATCTTATTTATTTATTTTTTGTATAATGAGCCAGATTTATCCTAAGTGCTTGGGACTGTAAGTGTTTGGACTAGAGATCATTTCTTTTTCAGGTTTGGGGACACTTACATCTTCATTATAATGAATCTGGGGAACGAGACCCAAACCTAACACTCAATGCCTTGTGTTCACCGTGGCCCCTTACCAGAAAGCAATCTCATACAATAGTTTGAGGGCACTTGCGTTCTGACTGCAAGGTGAGAGGTCACGTGTAGGATTTTCCATTGTGGTAATCACGTTGGGGCTCAAAAATTTCCTGCCCCAAAGCATTTGAGATTTTGGACCTTTGTCTTGGGTCTGCTGACCCTGCGTCTGAGGGCCAGTGCAGGTGGAAGGAAGGCCGAGGAGATGGAAATGCCGGGCATGTGTTCATCTGAGGTGGGCAGCGAGTCGAAGAAGGAGCTGGAGGCGTGTTGCATAGAGGGAACCCTGTCACCCCTGAGGCTTTGCCTGAAAGAGAACCTTTTTTAAAATTTTTTTTTCTCATGGAAAATTGAGTTTTTGTTAAAGGAGAAAACTTAATCTCACACAGAAAATCTCTTTATAACAGTGGAGATCACAGTCTTTTCTCTCAAAACAGAACACGCCATCTTCAACTAGCTCTTCAAAGCTTTTCGCCTAAATATTAGAGGAAAACGCACAGCAGCGACGCAAAGGCCACGTTGATGGAAGAGGATTGACAGAGGACAGCTGAGGTCTGCGATCTCAGAACTCCGGCTCCAGCCAAACAAGGCTGCTCTGGAGAAAAAAAATGACTGAAGAACTGGAGCAACAAATGGTGACAACAGAGACTTTTTTTAAAAAAACGTCTTCCCTGTCTCCTTTAGTATCCTATGAGCACAAGAGAAAGATACAGCAGCATGTGAACGTTCTGGAATCAATGAGAAACCAAAGCACACAGTGGTACAAAAGAGAAACGGGACAGGTGCTCAAGAGTAGCTTTTCAGTTCAACTTGTAGATCACTTACGTAAAGGTAGGAAAGCGTGACTGAGACATAGCTTGCCCCCCCCCCCCCAAAAAAAAAGTTATCAAAAATAACTGCTTGAAATTACTCTTGGCCTGTTTCTCTTAGGTTTTTTGATTCTGTTTTTGTTTCCACTCCAGTTTTCACTTATGGATTACATTAAACCAAAGAGTTAGGAAGACATTTCTGGTTTCAGCTCTAACACAGAAGATGCTTACAAGCCGTTCTCCTGTCCTCAACGTAAGGGAAAAAAAAATACTTTTCTTGGGTCCATCAGAGAACTGAGATTTCAGGGCAAAGCTAGAAAGGCAGGAGAATCCAGAGTCACACTTGTGATGTACATGCCTGCAGCAGAAGCCACAGGAGCCATGAACTAGTAAGAATATTTGAAACATGACTTGGATAAATTGCTTAGGAGTTACTATGAGCTAGTGTGGGACTGAGACATTTGGGGGCGGCAGTCTTGCATGGGGAACCACATTTTGTTTCCCTTAACTCCAAAAACCCAAACCCCACATTCTCATGATAAAGATCCAAAGGGAAGCTGGAGGACTAGCACAGTGGTTAGAGCACTTGCCTAGCAAGTGCAAGGTCTTGAGTTAGGTTCTCCATCACCGGACAGGCCAGGTGTGGTCGCGCATGCCTGTGATCCCAGCACTTACTCGGCTGAGGCAGTAGGACTGCTGCGAGTTCCAAGCCATTCTGGAATCCATAGTAAGTCACGACCAGCCCGGGCCAGCACAAGGCTCTGTATCAAAATAATAACAATAATAATAATCTATAAAGGATGTTCAGATTCTCCGAGGAAAAGAAAAACTGTTAGGAACTAAGTCAAGGCACTTTTCCGCAACAAAGTTTACTTGGGTGGTAGAACTGTTTCCAGTCTCAACTACTTTAACTTCTTCAACCTCCAAATATACATAAAGAGGAAAATAAATTTGAAAGTTAAGAAACATTTATGTAGGTATTAACTCATGAGTATGAGCTCCCCAAAATTCTGAGATTTAATCATAAGCTTACAGAATATTTCCCATCCTCCATCCCTTATCCTGTTTAGGGCTCCAGGATGATAGTACTGAATTGCCTCTTGCAGACTCTAGCCACAAAGGACGATTTCAGGAAGCTCACAGACAATTCAGGAAGAAAGATAAAACAAGAATAAGTGAAAACATCTGGTGTATATGTATGCAACAAGTACAAAGCCTAGCTCAACTTCCTAGCTAGACTAACATAGCACCTTACATTAACGCCCCCTTTAAACCATTTCTGTTTCCCAATACATGCTGTGTGACTTTCAAAAGATCACATGTTAAAATGCCAGAAGAAATATATCCTGAGGACACAATGTAACATTAAAAAAGACTCAGATACTACATAAATTTTGGAATGATCAGAAAGGAAATTTAAAATAATTAAAATTAATATGATAAGAAAGTCTAGTGAAAAATATAGAGGACATGTAAGATAAGATAATTACATATGAAACTTTAAGGAAGTAAAAGGAAATTTGAGAAATCAAAAATGTGAGATGGACATGGTCAAAGAAAAAGCTCGTGAGCTTGAGTAGAGTTAAAAGAAATGACCCAAGCTGATATGAAATTTACATAAAAATGAAGAAAACAAAATAGAATATCTGATTACTGTGGGACATTTTAAAAGCATCACATATGTGTGAGGGTACATCAGAAATAGTAGGATGAGAAAACTCAGTGGAGGAAATATTTGAACCGCTAAGACTGATAAGCACCAAGAGTTTTTCCAAATTTAATGACTTACTAATAGACAACAAATCACAAATATAGCAAG
Source organism: Ctenodactylus gundi (assembly GCA_004027205.1). Taxonomy (NCBI): domain Eukaryota; kingdom Metazoa; phylum Chordata; class Mammalia; order Rodentia; family Ctenodactylidae; genus Ctenodactylus; species Ctenodactylus gundi. The sequence continues at coordinate 527,777 of PVKB01000282.1, forward strand.
CTCAAGGAATATCTAGAAAGATTACTGTCCCCAAAAGTATACTTTGGTGTATAATCTCATTGCAGAAACCAAAAAATCTGGAGAAATACAGCACCTTGTATATAAACTGGGACGAATTAAGAACTCAGTCAGTCTTCTTATCAGAATCAGTAATCAGTTTAAATATGAATGGTTTAAATTACACCAACTGTAGAGCACGATTTATCATAGTTGGTGAAAAATGAGAACCTATCTTCTAAAAAACCCTCATTTTAAATACCAAAGTTCGGCTAGGTTAAAAATAAATGTATATAATTAAGATATTCTAATGCTAACTTTGAAGAAACTGCGGGGGCTGCATTACAAAGCAGATTTAAGAACAAACTCTAGAAGAAATATGCAAATCTACTTTTACTGTTGAAAACATCAATATTCTCCCATCAGGAATATCCAGGTTAAACAGAATAATAAAATCATTAAGGATATAGGTAGTCTGTACACACAATCAACTCTACCTAATCAGCATTTACAGAATACATCATTTAATAATTGCCAAATATAGATGCTTCTGAAACTTTCCAAGAACATTTTTCAAGATAGGCATCATTGTGGGCTTTGATGTAATGACTTATATTTAAAAGTATAGAAATTATAAAGAGTTTCTTCTATAGCACAACAGAAATAAGAAAGAAGTGACAGAATGATAACCAAAATATTAATCAGATTGTAGCATGTCCATACAGATAAATATTCAGAATAAAAGGAAATGAGCTAAACAAGCAGGGTTGTGTGCACTTGTAACCCCAGCACTCTGAGAAGCTTAGGCCAGGGATATAGCTCACAGTGAAAGCCTGAGGTTCAAGTCCCAGTGCCACCAGAAGAAGAAGAAGAAGAAGCTACGAACTATCAAGGTCATACCTATCAAGTTCAGTAAGTTATTTAATAAATGTTTCCAATTATACTGGAAATTGCAAAATTATATCAACAATAAAAGAATAATTACCACAGGACAAGGGGGGGGAAGTGGGTAAGCCGCAAAGTTATTTATGCTGGTGAAATATTTTTATGTGGTATTGTAGTGATGAAGACATGACGTTATAATTTTATTAAAGCTAATAGAACTCTACAGAGCACAGAATAAGCCTTACGGAATACATGAAAACTAAAAAGCAAAACAAAACAAAACAAAACAAGAGGTGAGACTCTTCAGCAAAAACGAACAATTTGACCCCCCCCCCCCAGAAAACTAATTGTATTACAAAGGTTTAAAATGACTTCAGTAAGGGGAGGGAAGAATACTGATCAGGGGAAAAGATTTAGAGTTCTGATATTTCCTTATATGCATAGTGGAAGTACGCAGTTAAGGAATCGGATACGTGATGACGACAGGCGCCGCGCTCTCGCTGTTGGAGTAGCCGCGGGTTGCTAACCAGGGGGATGACCCAAATGGTGGTGGACTCATTGTAGACATGAGTACAAATGTATGTTTAGTTTCACACAGGTAACATACTGTTTCATACAGAAGTAGTCACGGAGGTGTGTATAGAAACAAGTTGCTACACACAAGTGTATTTCCTCCTGTCAGCTGAGAGGCCTAGAAGAAAGGACACCTTCACAGTTAAGTGTTTGCCTGGCACCCGGATCCTAACTTCTGCTATGGTTCTCCGGTAGAGGGAAACAGGGTGATAGGAGCAAATGTTGATTCTAGAATTGGGACAGAAAAGCACAGCTTGGACCTGGAGCATCTTGTAGTAATTTATAGTGTAAAAATTTAAAAAAGAAACAACAACAAAACAAGAATGGGGTGTGTCAAAGGGACACAGGAAGCAACCAAAGAAGCATCTGATGGAGAAGCCACCCTACCGACCAACAGACACCACCCTGGGGGGTTCCTCGGTGAGCTTGCTGTCCTGACAGTGTCCTGTCACTATGCAAGGGAAAGAATGCAAGTGAGGGTAATGAAGCGAAGGAGAGCTGACACTTGGGTCATCCCCCAGCTTGGGACTCCTCCACTTCTTAGGGAATGATTGACATGTCTAAAGAGACTAACACCTGTTCATATTTAAAGAATATTATCACTGAAGTCACATCTTCAGGTCACTGTGAGTCCAAACAACTCTTGGGTTCTTGGAACCACAGGATATTATCTGGTCACATTTGGTTTCTAATTCAGAAGTAGAAGCCGCTGGAGAAAACTAGGTGATACCCATACGGAAACTATAAGTATGTATTTTTAAAATGATATAATTATAGTAATTTTGTCAGCTCATTTTTAAACAGCCCAGAGATATTATAGCTGATATATCACCATTTAAACAACATTCAGCATCTTTTTGGATCATTTTATGAGTGCGCAAATCTTAATTTAGTCTTTTCCACTTAACTGTTGTCTTTTGAAACAGCAAGTAGATCAATATATATTTTGTTAATTTCATGTTCCAGAACAACACAGCTCAAGAATTTCATTGAGCTAAAGTAAAAAGTAAGGAGAAAGTAAAATTCATAACATATTAATATATAAAAATCACATGTATTTGTCTTCTTGTAGTTTTCCACTTTCTTGGAGGGATTTAATTTCTTTTAATATTTTATTTGTTTTTTGTTCTGCCTGGCTATGTCTCTGGTCAACAAGGCCACATTTTGTTAATAACATATTTCAAAACAATTATGGTTGTATATGCAAAAAGTGAAAGTGCCCTGATGTGGAAATGTTAATTTCCCCCAGTGCTAAGACTTGGAACACATGTCTATAAACCTAAAACAAAAATACATCTCAAAATGGCTCTGGATAATCGGGAAATGACAGCACAGTGACAATTGTTCAATCGCACTGCTATTCCTCTTCTAATGCCACTACTGACCTGTGCTAGTCTGCCTGCCATCAGTCAAATAGACTCTGTTCTTCAAGAGTAAGTACCTAAAGACCTTAAAACACAGCAAACAGAACAGCTTTCTGTGCCCTAACCTCTCCCTAAGAATTTTTTTTATTTCCTCTAGTTCCAAGCGGTAGTCAGTTACTCATTCTCTGCGTTCTATTTCCTAAACTGTGTGAATAAGTCTGTGATTCTGTGTGTCAAGAAATAGAATTCAATACTCTATATTGATCTGGGTTCTGAAAACTACAAGTCTCATCCCATGTTATTATTGAAAGAGAATTCCTAGGGGAAAACTGAATGTGTGTGTGTGTGTGTGTGTGTGTGTGTGTGTGTGTGTGTGTGTGTGTGTGTGTGTGTGTGTGTGTGTGTGTGAGAGAGAGAGAGAGAGAGAGAGAGAAAAGAGAAAGAGAGAGAGAGAGAGAGAGAGAGAGAGAGAGAGAGAGAGAGAGAGAGAGAAGAGTATGGGGATACTCTTTCCCACTCATGGCATTGCAAAGGATTCCAGGAACTTTACTTAGCCCTGATAATCTGCTATTTAAAAATACATTTCATTTTATCCAACTTGCACAAAAATCAAACAATATAATTTACTTTCTTAATTTGTTTCCTCTTCATAAGGACAAGAATAAACTTCTCCAGGTTTCCTTTCACAGAAGTTAATATTCACGGCTTTTCTTCTTTCCAGTGTTTTCCATGGATCCACATTGCTTTGGTATCTTTAGGAGTTAAGCAGGAAGCGACAGAGACGTACTGAACACATTGATTAGCAAGTAAAATGGTTTCCTTGGCAACCATAGTCCAATGAAAACCCTTAGAACTCCCTTCCTTTCACACATGAATTTTTTTTTCTGATGATTTCAGGCACCACAGATGGCAGAAACAGACTCAAAAGTACCTGTTCCAAATGTGTTGCTACAAAAATAAAGTTGATTCAATGAGAGACGTCCTGCTCTGATCTGTGGTTAGATGATTTGTAGTGTAATTCATGGGCTTTATTGTACATAGATAAATTAGTTTCCCCCTTATGCTATAACAAATCACCACCAACTTAGTGCTTCAAAACTAAAGTATTATCTCATAGTTCCTCAGGTGAGAAGCCTCCACAGGTATCTATCACTAGTATAAAATCAAAGGTCATTGGTACTACATTCCTTAGTGGTGCTATGGGAGTCCCTTCCTTGCCCTTCTGTCTAAGCCACCAGCATTCCTTGGCTCATGCTGCCTTCTGCCCTCATTAACTTGCCAGCATCAAGTCTCTCACTCCTTCCTCCATTGTTACATCATGGCTGGGAAAGGTTTTTTGCTTTTAATACCTTTTTAATGTTCTTAGACTCATCAGAATAATCTAGAATAATCCACATCTCCAGAACTGTGATAACCACATCTGCTGTAGAAGATAAGATATTCACAGATTAAGCCACCATGTTTTTAAAACGGCAATGAGTGTATTATCTAACGTATTTACAAAAAGAGGATACACCTCTTAAAATACTGGTGTACAGTGGAGCATGTTCCTTGAAATACTTCTTTTAGGTGATGGGATCATTTCCCACTGTTCTAAAGTAAAGATGGTGCTCCAGTTTTGTGTGTGTGTGTGTGTGTGTGTGTGTGTGTGTGTGTGTGTGTGTGTCCTATAATAACTAATCATGTCTGCCATGAGCACTGTGAACACAGCCGCCAATTGTACTTAAGGGAATGAGCTTGGTTATGTTCCACTAAAAATTCTTACACAAGAATAAATAGCAGGCTAAGGTTTTTCTGACTTTGTAAACCTCAGCTACGAATGTAAATTTCTTGTAGAATATAAGCACTATTCAATGTCATCCAAAACTTTTTTAGTACCTATGCCAGAAAATAAGATGACGAAGAGCAGCAGGACAGTCTCCCCTCAAGGGGCTAGTGAACGGATGACATGTATTATTAAAAGAAAATAATGAAATATATAATTTGTGTTTAGCTGGGCATAAAATTTACCTTCAAAGGGATCATTTTTAAAAATTATATTAGGAGAGTTCCTTCTTTGGTGATGGTGAAGTACTTTGTAGAGGACTAATCCTTGCAAATAACAAATGATAAACTCTAGACAAAATATTTGTTAAAAACACAAGTGTATGTAGTCTGTCTAGAGGAACTAAAAACACAGAAAATGGAGAAGAGTCTATCCTGAAAGAGTCTATCCTGTGTTGTGTAAAGTTGTGCTTCTATGGCTCTTCGCGTAACAGCACATTCCAGATTGTGTAATATGAAGCAAAAGATTAAACACAATTCTGATCTTACTGAAGCAGGGAGCCAGAGTAAGAGTGGGAGATACGAGCGAGTGTTGAGAATGAATGAGGAATCCTAAAATGTAGGAATTAACAGGAAGAGAACTCTCGAAACTCTATGCACACCCTGTCTGAGGTATGAAGCCTGACCTTTGCTTCCACTAGCTGCACTAAGGTCCCAGGGTAAAGGCACAGGTGGAAGAGCTAACCATTTCAGTCTTCTTCATTCCAAGGGAGATAGAAATTGAGATTTGATTCCAATTATTAATTTCTACAAGATCACAAGCCTGAGCCCAGCCCAGGCAACTTAACAACTTAAGGAGACCCTGTCTCAAAGTAGCATAAAGCAATAAAGTGAAACGGGCTGAGGATGTAACAACCATAGTTCAATGGGAACTCTGAAGTGAAGGCACTGGGTTTAATCCACAGTACTGCAAACAAACAAAAATAAAGTTAACTTTCTGCAAGAATAATAATCTTCAGCTGTAAAAGAAAGGCAAAAGAGTCCAGAGTTACTGTCTTTATAAAGGAATCTGTCATTAAAAATGCCCATTTCACAACAAATCATTACAAGATACGGAAATAAGAAAGAGAAAAATGGAAACAATACTTTAGAGAAAGGTAATACACAGTAACGGCTATAGGGTGATACAAATTTTGGAATTAGAAGTCAAGAACTTCAGAAAAAGTACAGTCTACATCCCAATAACTTACAGTAGAACATGATCATTTTACGTGGACGGGGAGGCGGGTCCTCAGAATAGCAGGCAGTATCAAGAGAGAACCAAGAAGAAACTCTACGAGATACACAATAAGATGTGTGCACTGAACATTTACTGGGTATGTTTACCACCTTGTTGGAGATGATGGGGCAAATGTCAGCAAAGTTGAAGATAAATCAAATGGGAATGGGGGGAATTCTCTGACTTACTGGAATAAATGAGAATACAGCCTTGCTGGACAATATCAAAGTCATTAGACTGTGTATAGCTGGAGACGCAGAAAAGAAAGAACATAGAGCAAAACAGAATTTGAAGAGATAATTAATAACAGGTTTTCAAATGTGATGCAGTGTGTAATACTAAGTCCTAAGAAATCCTACAAACGAGAAGTTAAAGAAATGAAGGACAGAAGGAAGGAGGAAGAAGGAGTGAGGAATGAAGAAAGGAAAGAAGAAGGGAGGAGGAGGGAGGGAGTGTGGGAGACTCTCAACACACAGTAGCTGAACTGCCAAGTGCTGAAGGATAAACCTAAAACATAGCCAGAGAAGCCAGTTAATAATGACTTATATAAGGAACCATGAAACTAATGAACTAATTAATGGTGGCTGTTTTTTCATCACAGTCCATGATAGCCCATATATATAATCTTAAAATATTAAAAGTGATATTGGAATAAAATAATTTTCAAATAAAAAGTAAGAAAAATGTTAACCCACAACTACACAGTAAGATATACTAACAGGGTTATTATAAATGCCAATAAACAACCATGAAACCAAAGAAATGACCCCACCTATCTCCTAGATCTTGGTTTCCTAATACCATCACTACGTGGAGGAAGCCAGCCCTCTTGGAGAAAGACTGGATTGTAGGAAACTACAAGCTGGAATTGGAACCTTTTCCGTCACAAAATAAGTGTGATGGTCAGTTTTCTTGCCAGTTTGGCTAGGCTTTTGCTCTCATTAATTAAACACTCATCCAGATGTGGTCTTGAAAAAGCTGGGTAGATGTAACTGACATTTGCAACCAGTTGACCTTGAGTAAAGAAGATATCTCGGATAATTCAAACTGCTAAAATGCTCTAGAGTCAGACTACGGGTTCCCTGAAGGGGAAGAGGTTCTCTGATGGACAATGGGTTTATTGGCTCTAGAGAACCCTGGCCTTCAGGAATCGGGAGTGCTCTGGAGATTTGCTGAGCAGTACCAGTCATAACCCAGTTCCTTCTGGTAGATCTCTTCAAATGTTTGTCTATTTATCAGTCTTCCACAGACCTGTCTTCCGCTGTTTCTCCCTGGTGAAAGCCTGACTCCCACAGCTAGGACAGAGGGATGGCAACAAAGACAATGGCATAATTTGCTGGAAGAGTCTTGCATTTATCCAATACAGGATTTAGTAGTATCATTAAAATAATATATTATAACTTTTTGAAGAAATGAGAATCTGTGTGTTTATATTTTTACATTCAGATAAAAGAATGACGGTGAATGATTACATGGGAAGAAGGGAGAATTTTTCTTACACTATAATACCAAATTAACATGTGTAGAAAGAAAGGCATAGTTAAGAAAACCATCAGTGAATGGAAAAACTTGAAAAATATTGGTAATGAACAGGATATTTACAAAGTCTCCAGGCTTTCTCCTCAAAATTATTAATTACAGAGAAAAAATAAGTATGGTAGTGACCACTACCTTGCATAATTAAGCAAGCAAAGATACCATTGTCAACACAGGGAAAAGCAACACCAAGATGATGTACTGAGAGGGACTCTTGTTTCTATCATAAGTGCTCTCGTCTCAGGGGTTTACCTAACAGTTCATATAATCTAGTCATAAAGAAATAGCCAAACCCAAAGTAAGGAACTATAAAATATTCTCTTTCTTTCTTTTGTTTTTCTTTCAAAATGACAATGTCTATAAAAATCTTTAAAAAGAAAGAAAAAGCTGGGAGACTTTTTTAGCTAAAAGAAGATAAATGAACATGACAATAAAATATAATTCATAGTATAGGATCTCTACATGAGAAAATTGAATTATCTGTAAAGTACTGAATCAGGACAATAACAAAATTTCACTCTGATTCAGTAAAGAACAATGAATTAGTTCAGTTTTTCCATATTAAACATTGTTAATCTAGACATGGTAGCACACACTCCTAACTCCAGCTCTTGGGATGCTGAGGCAGGAGGATTATATGTTTAAGACCAGGCTGGGCCACATAGTGAAGTCAAGAACAGACTAGACTTTATAAAGAGACTCTATCTCAAAACAAAATAAGAAAAAAAATTGTTTTATGTTTGCATAACATAATATTCTCGTGCTTATGAAAGTCCTTGTGTTTATGAAATATACCCTGCAGTATCAGGAAATAAGGTTCAGAGGTTAAGAAAATATGCGCATAAAATATAAATTGTGTAAGAAATGATATTTATACAATAGATAAATAATTGGTGAATTTCTGTGGAAAAAAATAAGGGAGTTGTTAACACTAGTCTTGCAACATGCCTGAAAGATTTAAATTATTGTGTAGTAAAATCCACCAAAAGCTGTGTTGTCAACAATATATTTTTAATGTTATCCACAATTCTAAAGAAATCAGAAGACATAAGATATGATTTCCACTAAAAAAAAAAATCAGCAAGCGTTAGGATCACCAATTAAGAAATGGATGTTTTTTTACAAAACTTTGTCATTCATCTTTTCTTTTTTTTTCATTTTTCTACATTATTTTGTCTGAAATTCCCTAAATCATTGGTTTTAACTAAATCACTTGTCACTACTGGTCTCAGAGTTAAATAATTATCTCTTTTTATAAAGTTCAACAGAAGGTAATCAAATATTTTTGGTAGACGAGGAGCAGAATATCTGACACGGGAAAATGCCTTTTTCAAGTAGGTCCCTTTTTTTCCTGGTGTTTTGGATATTGAAGCCTAAATAATTTCAGAAGGCATTCTCATCTCAAATTCGTAAGCACATGGATGAAGGCTTATTTTATTTGCAAAGAGACACTATAATTGGACTTTGAGGAAGAGAGAAAAAGGCACGATTATATTGCTGTGGGGCTGAATTGGACAGAAGGGGGATGGATTCAGTTTTACAACGTGGGTGGAACTTTCTCCATTTGTAGCAAGCTCTTTGAGGAAATAAATGGATTGTTTGTGAATTTTGTTTATATCTCCCCTCAACCTTGAGTTCTTCAATTCAAAATAATTTTTTCCCAAAGCTACAATTACCAAGATTACAAATAATGCAAAGCACTGCAGCTGGTTCTGGTTCTGGCATGTTTCCAGCACCTAATCACCTGTCGTGTGCACTAATTCCTGCCTTGATTAAGCCCCTTATTCACAGTAGGGTCTGACAGCTCCATTGTTTGAAATGTCGCCCGTTAATAGAACAGGCATCGGCATGTCTGTACTCCACCGGTTTCCTTGCATGTTTTCTATGCCAGCTTCAGTTAAGCTGTTGTCCTGTGTATTTGATGAGCGATCACTTTTCCTGAAGCTTGGTATTGTCAATAAAAGACTAATGATACGTGAGACCACAGTTCAGTTAGATATAAACATGGATGCAAACAAAGACTTCTAGAAGGCATGGGACAGGGAATTTAATGGGCTTCAAACTAAAGAATAGACCCAGACTGCTTTGGGTTGTTTTCAGATAAAAGGGCAGTGCTTAACCATGATGACACTTTTCCTTGTGTTGGGAAAATAAGCTTATTGTTGAATCTGGAAGAAAAAAGCTATTTAAAAATATGTGTGTAATATGTCTTCAACATATTCCTGGTGATAAATGGAATCTTTTCAAAATCTCTTTATTCTCTTTCAAAAACTCAACTTGAAATACTAATTAAATGTGGGAAATCTTACAACAGATGCAGAGCCCATCTCAACTGAAAGAGGAACCTAAATACCTTCTATAGGTGACCTTGGAAAAGGGTAAACTGTAAATGCGTATTCTGTTGTTTGAACTGGAAATTCTCTGTGATCCTAAAAAGCTTCATTGAGCAGAATTGGCACAGTCCTAAAGTGACCCACATGGCGATGCCAGGAGGAATAAGGAAGGCTTTGTGCTCGTGCTTAAATCCCATCTCCCACTATACCGTGCTCAAATTCATGCAGGCTTTGCTAATATCTCCACCTGCTACTGTTCGCATCTGTGATTGCAGCTAGGTCCCTGCAGTTCTTAAATACCAGCCTCTTCTTAGAGTGTCGGAATCCATACAGCCGTGTCTGTGCGTGACGCTGCTGTGTTGTGTTTGCCTAAAGTTGGATTAGAAACCACATCGAGTATCATGATAGTAGAAAGAATCATCCCAGAATGCTTTCTCCAGATTCCATATCTGCAAAGATAAATAAATAGATAGCTGTAGAAGACAGATGGCAGATGCATACAGACAATGGACAGACAGATAGGCAGACAGACAGATGGCAGAATCAGAACTCCAAACTGCAACATTGCCAGCCTGCCCCCAGAATCAGGGTCTTCCTGCTGCTTGGCCTAAGACTGGCTTGTCGTATTTTATTGCAAAGTTCTTCCTTTTTCCTTAAAAATAACGAAGACCTGACTTGTAATAGACTGAAGATACGGCAAGACCAGGCAAAAAGCCATCAACCCAACCAGTCAGAGAAAAACTGATATTTTGAACTAGTGTCTAAGGCTCTGATAGACTTAAAAGATATGAAACATGCTCAACAAATATGGTGAATATTTAAAATTTTTTAAATGTGTTAACAGTAAAAGATATACCACCATTTACCCCTCTCAGTAATCCCTTCACTATGTTTTTGCCACTCTCTGAAGCAGCTCTGAAAGTTCATTTTTCGTGAATGTCTTTAGATTCACTGTTGTGGATGCCTCTATGTCTTGAACCAATTCAAAAATTTTACCTTTCACAGTCATATTGACTTTGAGGAAGAACTAGACATCACACAGTACCAGATTCAACGAATAAGGTGGATGAGGATGCCTGTGGTGTTTTTATTTTGAGTTGACTCAGGATATTGAGGCAGTCACAAAAAAAAACCTAAAAGAAGACTTCCATAAATACTTCAGTAAGTGACAAGAACGATGGGAGAAGTAGATTCAAAGTGAGGAAGAGTATTCGGAAGGGGATCACAGCAAGGTGTCTTTTACGGTACTAATTTTAAAAAATTATTTGAACTTTCACGGTATTGTTTTGTGATACTTTGTATTCTAAAAAGAATTGATTTTTTAGGGGGAAAGATGCGAAGAACAAGAACAAAGTCCTGAACACGGCTTCAGCTCTCTGATCAACACAGTGTTAGACTGCTTGCCACAGTCTTGTTCTCATTCCAAGACTGTAGATGAGTGGGCAGAAGACAGCTGACCTCAGAGCAGCGCATGTTTCGAGCAGCGCATGTTTCGTAGGGCTCTGTTCTGGAAAGTTCTTACCTTTCCCTCCCCTTCTCATCCTGTCCTAAAAACCAACCTGCTGTCTAAGGACAAGTCAAGGAAAGACAGATGAATTTCATTACTTGCAGAAACTACACAAATAATGTAGATAGCAGAATAAATTGGTACATAGACTCTGCCATGTTTCTAACAATAGTAATAGTAACAACTACTCCTGAAAGTGCTTGTTAAAGTGTCAAAGTCTCTTTCAAAAGTAATAGCAGTACTATTGAATCATCAATTTAAAAAAAGAAGAACACCTGTTAATTGCTATAAGACCACTTCTGATGACATAGCATGTTGTTATTGCCTGTTGCAGATGTGACTCACTGTTATACAATTTTTGAAAAAGACAAAGAAGCCTGTTAATCTGATTTTATAAATTGCACATTTAAGTGTGCTGAGGAGCTTTCTACTTGGGCAAGAGGAAAAAAAGCCCATGCTGAGTCCTTTGAAAGAGGGAGCAAGAATTTATATTCCAAATAAACAGTACCTGTTTTATCTGCTCAATAATTTAATATCTTATTCCATAGAATTTCTTAAAGGCACTCAAATGTTTAGAGATTCATGCAGCCCTAAAAGGATGAAGTAGATGTGGCATATGTGTATAAAGATAACTAACTAGAAACTCACAAGCAAGTGCTGGTTTAGATGTATGCCACGTCAGGTCACACTTGCCTCCACATAGCAACTAAACATGCTGTGTATGCATATTGTGGAAGTCTGGTGTAACTCAAGGCACATCAGCTTACCTTTAAGAGCACATGCTGTGAGGTTGGGCAGAGCTGATTCCCATCTCCTTAACCTTAGGAAACTCGTTGAGACATTCTAAGACTCAGCTTCCTCAACTGCAAAATGGGAGAAATACCAACCTTATCCTCAAAGATTTATGGCCTATGAAAGCACTTTGCCCAGAACAAACCGATCAGTTCTATAATGATACCTGGTAGGTCAGTTTTTGTGAAAATAATGTTATACAACAACCTCAAAATCTCAAATACTGAAGAAAACCAAGGTGTATTTGCAGTTTAGGATGCAGGCAGGAGCCAGTAGACCCAGCTCCGTGGGCTGAGACTGCTCTGCCACCCACAGGTAAACAGCAGTTTGTCCTACCTCCGCTTGATCTGGGACCCAGGCTGGAGCAGCAGCTGCCAGCTGGAACGTGTTGTTCCTATAAAGGAGAACAGAAGTTTGAACGGTATTAGAAATATGGGCCGTCACCTGAAGGCCATCCTCCAACTGTCATTCATCTCATTGCATTGGACTTGAGTGGTCCGAGGGCCAAGCCCTAGGTCAGGAGGACAAGAATAGGGCTCTGTTGCCAGGATGAAAGACAGTCACTTGGCAAACAGTCTAGATATATATTTGTCTCAATTACTTTTTCATCGCTGTGACAAAATGCCTGATATATTCAAATTAGGGAGGAAAGATTTATTTTAGCTCACAATTTCAGAAGGTCACAGTCCATTCATGGGCAGCCAGCAATGGTGGGAGCACATGGTGGAGGCAACTCCTCACACCATTGCAAACAGAACACCAAGTCCCCAGAAGGCAGGGCGGAAGTAGCATGTACTCTTCCAGGTTCTGTTGCAGTGATCTGCCCCTTTCGGGTCCAGCCTCAATGTTCTGCCCTTCCAGGGTTAAGTCCTTAATTCACCACATGACTATGATCTCAGACCTACCACACTATAGCAGGTCAAAATAATTAGGCAAAAAGGAGAAATTTTCTAAAAGATACCAGACTGGGCATCCAACATAATTAAAGAATATGACAAGGCGTATCATATAAGCCAACTAAACCAGAATCAGAGATCTATATTTTATCTATAAGGATAGTAGAAAATACAATATTAATGTAGCTAGAACTCTGTATTTTCCCTTATCTTTATGAGTATTGACTTTCAAGTTTTATCTGCCTGTTTTTCCTTTTTGTTTGTTTTCCTCAGAGAGATAGACTTCCATCATGTGGCCGAACATATGACCCCTTCTGTCTCCCTAGTTTCACATTCTGAAGCTTTTGCTCAATAGAAAACCTCTGTGTTTGGCTCAGCCTGAATCATTAATTTTTTCAATTGATCTAAGTTGATGGATAGTTGAAATGTGTGTGAATGTATTATGAATACAAATGTATAAAACATATCACACATATGTATACAAACACACACACAGGAATCATCATTCTTTTCTCACAATAAAAGAAAGAAAAGTATGAAATGACTTTACCATCACTGCAATCTTTCCTAAGCCACATTTCATTTTATTGGGCCATGCAGCAGATATGACTTGCAAGGCGCATACAGATGGTTGTTCAGCTGTTGTTACAGATGGCTTCCTTACAGTCCTCCAAAGGGGACTTTCTGAGCTCTCCTTGAAGTATGTTCACAGCATCTTGCTCTTAGCAGTGTGATGACCTGAGATGGCCCCAGGAGTTTGCAAAATCATGTCATTTAGCCAGGTGCGTGGTGTTGGGTCAACTATAGTCAGCGACTGGAATTTCTCACTCTCCTCCTTATCCACTGGTTCCATCCTCAGACAAATTAGCTTAACACTTCCTACCAAAGTACTGACCATATAGTTGACTCCACTAAAATGATTTTGCAATCTCCAGTTGAGATACAAACATAGAGCAAAACTATGAGAACATTTTTGGGTGTTTATAAGAAATGAGTGTTTGAAATTCCTGATAGATTTTTATTATTTAAAAAAGTTCTATTTCAGGCTATTGTCTAAGAAAAATATTTCCAAGGGCAAAGGCCATACCCTAAATCTAGTTATAAAGCCATGGGTCCCTACATGACCTAAATAATATCAGTAGTAGTCATTTTTAGATCATACACATACTTTATATTTTAACCATGGAAAGAGAAAAATTGCTATATATAAGACAGAGTACACAGAGTAGCTCCATTGCACAGCAATAAAAACTACAGGGTTAGCAACACCCAGAAATTCATATAAATTCTGGAGTCACACTCTAAAAACGTTTATCTTTTCTTCTTCTTTTGCTTGGGATCAAACATAGGGCCACACTCAAATGGCGCTCTACATTGAGCTATATCCCTTGACCAAAAATTCATCTTTGATTATTTTGACATACATCAGTTTATTCCTCTTTGATTATATTTAAGTGTTTGAAAATTTTAAATATCCTCAAAGTAAAAGAGAAATAAAGGAAATATTGACCAGATAAATATGTATTTTTGGACTTTCTGTTCTTTCTCATTTATCTATATACCCAGCATTTCAGATTAACATATTGTTTTAATTATTATATAGCTTTCTAGGTAGCCTTAAAATTTGTTAATATAAGTTCTTTAAATTTGTCTTATTTTTCTGAAAATTGTTTTGGCAATTTGACCTTTTTCTTTTCCATATGTACTTAGAATTGTCTTGTTAGTCTCTTCAAGAGGAGCCAGGTCAGTCTTAGTTAGAATTATGTTACCATCACAACTTGCAGTAATCTAGGTTTTAGTTTTTTAAATTTCATTTTCCAATCAATTATGATATGTAAAAATTAGATTAGATTTATATATTGATCTTACATAATGCACATTTGCTAAATTTATTAATTCCTACTGCTCTTTGTAGACTTTGTCATCTGCAAATAAATATATTTTTGTTTATTCCTTTTGATATGTATTTTTTTTGTTATTATGCTTTCCAAAATTCCAGTACCCTGTTAAATAGCAACATTAGGAACTAAAATCTTTGTCTTGAAGCTGTATTAGAAAGTATTAAACTTTTCGCTACTAAGTACATTAATGTCAATAACAAGCCATCTCAATTATTTTTATCTGAAATGTCCTCATCAGCCTTTATGTAAAGAATATAGTGTGACAGGAACATGGAGTAGGCCAATACCTTGCCTTGCCTTGAAAAACCCTCCCACCGCCTTAATGAAGTTAGGAGCGCCTCAACGAAATGACATTGTGCTGTTTGTGTTTATCTCCTGTGTTCTGTGCCCTTTCTCCTCTTCCAACCTCTTTTTTGAATAGAAATTTTATTTTTATGGTTTCACATACATTTTGAATATCATATCTTCTTTGAAATTCTCCTTGCATATCTGAAGAAGAGCCTGATGCTCTGTTGCCTGTGCTAGAAAGGGAGGTGCTATTTTTTTAGTCTATATTTTTATACAACATACGCTAAATCTCAAATAGGAAAGGAATAAATCATAAGCACAGGTGGTGAGGGAGTCCTGTCGAGCATATTTTCTCTGGACATTTCTCTTTGGGGCCGATGCACCCTCCACTTAGAATTCTAGCATACGCAAGTTTTTCTTTTGCTTTTTCGTCCTCTTGGATGACTAACCATGAATGAATTTTTCATGTGATTTTCAATTGCTGTCTCTGAAGTCCTTGATTGTAGGTCGATTACAGTCTTTCATCTTTTCCATGCTTATTTGAATGGTCCTATCTCTTTCTTTTTTTAGACAATGTCAGATCTTGCCCATGACAATCCCATTAAGTAGACATGGTCAGAAGGGTTTCAGGGCACCTACCCATTATCCCTAGAACAGTGAGTGTGTGGCTTTGGTGTTAAGTGCTTGCTACCAAGAACGGTCTGAAGAAATGTCTGGATGATCCTTGGTTGAGCCTGGAATGTGCTCCAAAGCCTCATGTATCAGGGGAGTATCATGGGGACAAAGTGAAAACTTCAAGAAGTAAGGCTGAGTGAGAGGTCTTCAAGTTGTTGAGGATGTGTCTTCCAAGGCAACAGTGAGACTTCAGTCTTTCTCTTTCTTTTTTTTCTCTTTTCCTTGTATCACTTCTGTTTATGAAATGAGTGTCTTTCTCCACCACTTACTATCCATCATGGTGTGCTACTTTGCCTCAATCCCAAAAGTGATGATGCTGATCAATCAAGGACTGAAATTTTCCAAAACTGTGAGCCAAAATCCACTTTGCTCTTTATAGGATGATTGCCTCAGGTATTGATTGCAGTACGAAAGCTGGGGTCATCATTCTTAAAGAATATTGTCACTGGGTATAGAATTCTTTCAGCATTTTCAGAGAGTTATTTCTCTTTTTATTTTGTTCTTCACAGTTTCTCATGAGGATGTGGCTAATAATCATTGTCATTTTAAAAACAATATGTCATTTTTTAGGATCTTTTTTTCTAGTTCTGTAAAAGTTGCTGTTGGTATTTTGACTGGAATTGCATTGAATCTGCATAGCCATTTTTGTAGTATGGCCATTTTGAGAATAGTGATTTTGCCTATCCAGGAACAAGAAATATTTTTTATCAATTTTTTCAGAATACTATAATTCTCAGCATAGAGGAAGTCCTTAAATTCCTTAATGAGGTTGATTTCCAAGTATTTCATTTTCTTTGAGGCTGTTGTGAATGGGACTCTTCCCTGATCTCGTTCTCTGTTTTTAATTGTTGTAGCAAAGGAGTGTTATTGATTGTTGTGTATTGGTTTCATAAGCTGAAACTTGGCTGAATTTATTAGTTCTAAGAGTCTTCAGGTGGAGTTTTTAGGATTCTTCATGTAAAGATTATTGAGGGGTGATATCTAAGATGGCGCCTGCCAGAAATCCTGGGGGCGGCTGCCTCGGGCGTTTACCAAGGAAGATGATTGGGCCAAGCTGTTTTCACCCTGCTGGACTGCGCATGATCCCAATACTACTGCTACAAGCGCCGGGCGCCTGCCTGCATGGTCATCCACTGATTGGCTTGACTCCCACTTACGTAGACACCACGTCCAATATCCTGCTCTCCCGTCCTTGCCACGTTCTCCCTTTACCCTATATAAGCTTCTGTGCTTCTTGAATAAAGTGAGTTCCTGCTTCGACAGACTCCCGGCTGGGTCTGGTACTCTTGGGACGAGGGGGCCCAGCCGCACCCTCACCTTTCCTCTCCCCCTGTCCTTGTGTGGTAGTAAGACCCCCAAAGATTATGGAACCAGAAGATACCCCGAGCAGCCAAAACAATCCTAAGAACAAAACAAAAGCAGAAGGGTCTCTATAGTGAACATCAAGTTATATTACAAAGCAACAATGATAAAACCCACATGGTTTTGGAACAAAAACAGACGGGGGGGGGGGGGGGTGTCAATGGAATGCAGTTGAAGATAAGACCCAACCCCAAGCATCAGCCATCTGATCTCTGACAAAGAAGCGAAAAACATGTGCTGGAGAAAACATAATAAACGGCGCTGAGAAAATTAGTTATCTGCATACAGAAGAATGAAACTAGACCCACATCTTTCATCATGTAACCAAATCAAATAAAAATAAATATGAAAAGAAACACATTATAATATTGGGAGAAAAAAAGGCAAAACCTTAAAGGCAGGACTTTCTACCTAAAACATCCAATGAACACGACATAACACCAAGAAGCAGCAAATGGGAATGTCAAAAAAAAGTGACCCATTCCCTTGATCATTTTACCCAGTCTAACAGGACACTGTTATTTTCAAAATCTCCATTTTTTTAACCTTGGAAAATGTCTGTTGCATACCAAGCTCATTTATTCATTCCTTTGTTATGTTCATTTATTGTTTTTCCAGGTAATTTACCACACTTGCAATTTGGTTTTATAATTTGCAAACTTTTATTATTTCATTGGTTTCAATCTCTCTGCTGAGATTTCCAACTCTCTGCTAAGATTTGTATACACTGAAAATGTGTTCTGCTTCATTTCGTTAGCTTTGGTATCTTTGCCTGAATTCCAGCCTCCCTTTCGTCTCTAGTTTAGACACAATTTGCTTCCTTCTCTTTTGAGAATGTGCTCCATGTTTTTGGATCTCGGTATGCTGCAGCACTTTGGGTTGTACCTTAGTCATTACAGATGCCAGCAGATCCTGGATTCTATCATTTTCTCCTCATAGAGTTTTCTTTTTGTTAGCAGGTAATGTGACGGTTGATGTCGAGCAACAATTGTTTCTTGTGAGACAATTCAACTTCGTTTGCATCTTTTTTTGGATTGTACAAGGTATCAGGTTTTTTTCTCCATTTTATTGATATGTATAAGTGCAAAGTTTAAGGTTTACAATGAAGTTTAGCATTTTGTGCAGGTACATATCTTGTCAAGGTGACAAGGACTTTCCCACTCTCCTTTTGTCCCTTCCTCTACACAGACCTCCCTCCCTTCCCACCCTACCCCCCTGTTTCACTTTGATTTTCGTTTTAAGTTCCATGAGATAGTTGTGATCTGGGTCTCTCATATCAGAGAGACCATTCGACGTTTCACCTTCTGCTTTTGACTCACTTCACTGAGCATGATATTCTCAAGCTTCTTCCGTTTGCGTCTTTAACTGAGCTTTGAGTTCTTGCACGCTTCTTGGTCAGTCTCAGATATGTGGACAGAGGTTGGGAATCTCCTCTCTGCCTCTTTTCTTTCCAGCACCACTCCATGCTCTCCAGCATTTATAGCTTCCTTGGCTTCACTTCGATTTCCCCCACCAGGAAAACTGAGCTTTTGCATACAGACCCGTGTGGCTGGCTGCTCTGTGAGCCAGGCAGACTATATTCAGCTTAGCTCTACTCTGAAAGCCAAGGAGCCAGAAGCATACTAAATCTACGCCTCTCCTCCTTCAAGCCCATGCATGCTTTGCATGAGTCTTCCTACATCTCTGCCTTCTCTGGCTCTGTTAGGTCGCTGTCCTTCTGGAGAAAGAGGGAGTCATCCAAAAGGGGCTTAGTCTGTCACCCAAAATGAAAAACCTCTGCATATTTATTTTTAAATAACTTTATATCCAAATACAAACCTCTATAAAGAGTATTTTTAAAATCACTTTAGTAATCTAAATTCAATGGAAGGAAGGAGATTAAAAGAAACCCTATCCTGTTTACTTACCAAAGATAAAATAAAATAAAGTAATAAAATAAAAACCGGCAAGGGCACCAAGTCAATCAGTAAATATTTAAACGGTGAAGGTGTTCTAATCCTTGTTCTCACATCAAGGTAGAAATAGAGAATGATAATAATTGTTATTATTATAAAATAATGACTATTTGTTGGGAGATTATATTTATTGGCACAATGATTTCATAAATCTTTATTGCAAAACTATAATATAATAAAAATCTTGTATGTATGGCTTCGTCAACTCTGGTTACTATAACAAAATAGCTGACATAATCAAGTTAAATCGAGGAAAGAATTTTTTGGCTCACAATTTTAGTGTCAGTCTAAGAGCAGTCAGACCCTAGTAGGGAAGGCATAGGAAAGGAGGCCTGTTTACCCCATGCCACTCAGGAAACAGAGAAAGAGAAGAGGAAGAGGTTGTGATCCCAATATCGCTTTGAAGGGCACACCCTTAATGACCTGACTTGCTCCTCAGTAGGCTCCACCTTTCAATGTTTTCCCCACCGCCCCAGAGCGCCACGGACTGGTGAAAAAACCTTCATTGTACGAGCCTCAGGGGGATACTCAAGATCTAAACAACAGCAACTGATGCCTAGACCAATGGAAAGAATAGCGTACAAAGCCGAGAACTGGGCTCAGTTCAGGTGGCAATTTATCATACGATAAAGTAGAATTTCAAATCAATGAGGAAATTAATTGCATAATCTTTGAACACCTAGAAAATTTGATAGTCAAGTGAGCTTACCACAAAACCTATGCTTCAGTGCTAGACTTTCAGATCAATAAAACTTCAAAGTGTCAAAAATAAAACCATTGAAATGGTAGATCAAGAAAATGTTTTGCAAAAATCATCTCAGAATAAAGATCTTTCTAAGGATGAATGGAAATCGAGAAGCCAAACCTTTTTGATAAATTTGATGATGTAATGCTGTTCCTCACAGAGGAAAAATACCTCAAAAAAGTGAAAACAAGGGCAAGCAAAAACTAATAATCAAACCCTCATTTCACAGCCAAGGTGATTAATTTCTTTAATTTATAAAAAGAAATAAGGGACAGAAGAACTGATCGACAAAAAGCAAATAGGAATGCTCTTAACCTTATGAGAAGATGTCAATGTTACTTCTGAAAATTGAAGTGCAATTTAACTTAACCTTGATTCATACATTTTCACATCTCAGGTCGAGGGTCCAGGGCAGCGATCCCTCAGTCAGGGTGGGGACATGGGCAGGGAAATGGATCATATCAGCCCTTGTGATCTGGGTGGTTCTTAATAAAGACAATGGTTCTGACCCCTCAGCAACACTTGGAGCTATTAAAAATCTCCATTGCCATCCCAGCATCCTGGAAGGCTGAGTCAGGGGGATCGCCAGGTTGAGGTCCACCAGAACAACTCAGCAAGACTCTGTCTCAAAATAAAAAGGGATGGAATGTAGATCAGTGCAAAGACCGTGGGTTTAGTTCCTACTTCCATAAACTAACAAGCCTAATGCTCATGTGATAATCTGACTCTCTAGAGTGATGCCCAGATATCAGGTTTCAGGGAATTAGAGTGATTTCAATATACAGACAGGCTAGAAATCACTGCTTCAAGAAACTTATGAATTTTTCCTGAAGATAGATTCATACATGCAGAAAATGATATGGGAAAGATGAGTGTTTGCAGCATGGCTTCCAGCAGTGAGGACAGGAAGCACAGCACACATCCGCCAGTTGGGACCGGCCAGCAAGACCCTGGTGTCTTTGTGTAATGAAACAGTATTCAGTCAGCAATTCTCCTGACCTTTGGCATTCACCACGGTCTACAGTGCGTATACATGGAGAAAAAAGTAAGGTGTAAAATGTCTGTCTACAAAGCTGCCATTTGCATATATGAACACTGCATGCACATTTGTGTGTGTATACATGGAGACTTCTGGAAAGGCGGCAAGAACGGCCCCTAGGGAATGGGGAGCCAAGTGGCAATGGAATGCAGAGGGGGAAGAACTCTTGGGTATCACTGTATGATCTTTCATTCCTTTTAGACCTTCAACTATGCACATGTATTAACCATTCATAAAGATTAAATTAAGAAAAGAGCAACATAGACTCAGTGCTGAAGTCAGACTGGATTTTTTGTTGTGCTGAGGGTTTGCACGTTTTTGAACTCACTGTGAATACTTGAATGTCAGTAGCCACAGATAAAAATCCTAGCTCACTAGGTTTCTTTTTAAATCAGAAAATTGGTAAAACTGGGCTATATTTCTCCAAAGTATCAATGCGCCAAAAGTGAGCAGGTCACCACTGTCCCCTTCAGACAAGACACGAACACTTTTGCTGGTCACAAGAACCTTCTAAACTACAAAACAGGAATCTTACTGTGTGTTTTATGACAGCAGTTCTATTGCGTTCATTTTTAAATCTCCCTGTGTCTAGTCTAGCACACAGAAAGTGCTCAATGGCCTTCGTTTTAAAACAGAACCAAAACCTGTGCACTGATTACAGACTTTAACTTAGGAGTACTCAAGGGCAAAGGGGAGCTACCGCGGAGAAATCATTCTTTTCCACATGAAATGATTCCTGGTCCCACACAGTGTGCGAGCACAACACCAAGAGGGGTCTACTCACGTTCCTCACAGCGCTGTGGGGGCCAGCCCCAACACGGAAGTACAGAGGTACGAGAACAGCGGAAATGAATGTTTCCAAATAAAGGTTTCTGGAAAAAAATGGGCTTCTCCTTCAAAAAGACTTTATTTACTAATATATTTTTTTCAGAGAAACTAATTTGCAATCTGGTCAGGATGCGCTTATGAGCTAATACATTCATTTTTCCTCTCACACCACAAAAAATTGCCTGTCATCTAGTATGCAATTCAGAGAATGGAAATTGGCCTAGGAACTAATTACAGCTCACAAAAAAATCTGCTATTTTGATGAATATGTGTTTTTCTAGCATTTCTGTTATTTCCATTGATAATTGCAGAAAATAGCTTGTACTGGGGACAATTGTTATGGTTCCCTCTGTATTTCTATTCTAAGCCAGGGGAAGGCAGTGATCCAAATACGTGGATCCATCTGGAGAGGAGAAATGGTGACAGCCTCCTCAGGAGAGGCTCCATTGTTTCTGTCTCTCCTGTCTTGGACTAAGGGTTAAATTAAAACTATGTGGGTGAGCATTAGGAGACCCAGAACGTGACACTTTTACTTTTAGTTTGAAGAAAGAATTCTTAAAAACCTATTTTGGAGGGCAGAAATAAACAGAAATGGCGAAAATATATTGTATACTCTAGGCTTGTTGAACACAAGAATCAACTCAGATATTCTGGCAAAAGAGCAGCTGTTTCCTTGTAGAGGGTATTAGGGACATTCTTTGGCAAACTGTGTTTTCAGATTTCTTTTTAAAAACCTATTCTAAGGTGTCACGTAGCCCCAGAACCTACTGTTACTCCAGCTGTTAGGATGAGGAGTTTTATGGAGCCAAAGGAATGTAAAAATGAAAGAATTAATACACAAATGAAAGATCTGTTTTAAAATAGCATGAAAATGCCAACATTTTGATTTACAACCATGAATTTCCAAATAAACCTCACAATTTATTGTACAATGAGTTAAAACTCCTGCTAGCTACTGGCATGCATTTCAAATTTAAAACACATTTTTTTTCCATTCATTGAAGGTAATAAATGATGCTTGGGGTCTTTGGGGAGCACTAAAACCCTTAACCACTCATGGAGTTACCAAAACGGTGTATATTTTCAATGAAACAAAATGGGATGGAAGAGAGAAAATTAAATTTGTATTTGAAATAGAGCCATATTTATCTTACGGGGTGGTTCTTGAAACAGAAAGAAAATAATTGGGGGCAGTAAAACAGTATTAAGAAACTGCCATCTATTTAGTTCATAACAGAAATGTCAGTTTAAATTCCTGCTCATTTTGTACAGACTTTCTGTCTCTTGACACTGATGGACCGGTATTCATCTGCTTCTGCCTAGCAGCTATAGAAAAAGGTGTTGAAAAAAGACATTTCTTTAGATAACAGGGCACAATTGGGAAGGAGAGGGGAGAGTTAAGGGTATGGATATGAATACGTGAGTAAGAGAAACACTTTCAGTAAAATAATTTGATTTGATGACAGATAGGACCAAAACTGGGAGACAAGTGTGCATGATCCCCTAAAAAGACAGGAGCGTGTTGACTGAAGTAAGGACTGTCCTGTCCTGTGTCTGCCACCTCCTGAAGAGGTGCAGGGCCACGCCATGTTGTGAGCTGAGCCCTATTCATCAACTTTCTAGTTGCTCAAGCAGTTGTGTCTAGCATCCACACCCTGAAGGAGGAGAGGCCTGATGGGCTCACTGTCTTAGGGAACTCAGTCTCTAGAAGGATGGCTTCGAGGTAGAAGAACAGCAAAGGGCTTGATGAAGCAGAGACTCAGTTCATGGCAACCAGGCAGTAGAACAGAGAAGCACCAAAGAGAGAGGCGACGGAGCAGAAAGGGCCCCAAAGGCCAGCTTCACGACCTACTCACGCACACCCTGGGCACTCTGCCCTAACTGCCACACACCTGCTGATGCTTTCTAAGCTGTGCTGCTAGAACTTACCACAAAGCATGCTATATAAATATGTGTGTGTGTTGGGGTGGGGGATGGGTGAACAAATGAATAAGGCAAGAAGATCCTGAATCGCTTGCAGTTCCCGTCCCAGATACAAGAGGAGGTAGTTTGGGTCCTGGGCTCTGGAATACAGTGACCCATCTGTGTCCCCAGAGTGCCAGGATGGTAGGATTTTAGGAATGTTAGGATGGTCTTTGTGCTCCCCTGACCAACAGAGTGGTCCCCTGTTTATAAAACAGAGGGATAACAGCATCTACCACTATGACTTTAGAAAGGGTTATTATATAAGACACTCAACAGCACGATCTCGGCACCATTTATGTAGGCCCTCCTGGAGGCCTATGGGAGCCACAATCTGCTCTGACCACAGGACAACGACCATGGACTTGATGAAGTCCTCTCTTCTGCTGGGAGTAAGTTCTGCCCTCACGGAGTTCCACTTCCAGCAGGTGTGTGTGGTAGCCCATGCCCATAATTGTGAGAAATTAGAAACACTCTTCTTTTCACAAAAGAATGACCTCAAGTCCAAGCCTCCTTTTATGAAGGTATCAAGATATTGTACCTTGGCCTGATACATCCCCTTCTTTAGAGATTCATAAGAATTCGCGGGGCCAGTGTGACACCTAGGGAAGAGGAAACTTGCCTCTGAGTACTGAGGCACTGTGTAGACAGTCTTATGGGATCCAGTAGAAACTCTTGAGTTGCATGGGCTGGGATCACCAATGAAAATGCCAGGAAAAAAAAAATTCAGGACTTCAGCCCACAGATTGCCAGTCGGCATCTTTCCTTTCTGAACAAACAACACCTGAGCTAAGAAATCTATATAGAACAGGCAAAAAAAACAAAAGCATTTGGTACCAGAACTTGGATAGGGGATTCTGACCCACTGGGGGAGGAGGGGGGGGGGGGGGGGATGAGAGGCTCCCACCAAGCACAGAATTGCTAAAAACGAATGTAACTTAAGTGATGATGTGTAGCACCATCAGCTTGGAATCCCTTCCCAGCCTCCCCAGCTCACAGCAGCCCTGAAATGAGAATCAGAGAATTCAAGGCAGGAGATCGGACCACTGTCTGGAAGACTGCGGTAGCTTGCCATGAAGCAGCACAGACCGGTGGCTTGAGATGAGCTGAACAGTCCTGGGCAGGGCAATACGGATTTTATCTGGTGACGTCTTTGTCTCTACTGAGTCTTTCCCCTCACGTGGTCTCTGACTGAAAGGCAAAGGCCAATGGGAACCAGCAAGATAAGACAGAAAGGACCTCGAGCTAAAGCAGGACGGGTCCTTGAGAATAAAATTCCGGCTCCAGGAGGGATGACCTTCTTTGTCCGTCTCGCTTCCGTACTCCTCCAGGCTCTTAGGAAACTTTCCATGGGTTAGGCTTGCGCTTGAAGGTGGGACAGACAGGCACAGAGGTTCCAGACAACTTTCTAAGAGGACGCTACAAAAACTAGTCTCTATTTAAAGATGCAAAAAGAATGATTGAGCCGATCATGGTGAATATTTTATAGTATTTTTCTACAGCACTTACTATTTCTTCTACATTTTTCACCTAGTCTTGATAATAGAAAGTTAGCTGATGTTTTATTTGGCCAGTCAAAAGGCTTTTCTATGACTGTTTTTCCAAGGAGTATCAATACCGACAGGAGCTAACCGACTTGGGTCAGTAAGTGACAGAAGCAGGACTAAGTTCCAACGGATCAGATCACAAGGTCAGTCCTCTCATAATTAGGGTGAAAGTGTCTAATTATGTCCAATATTGTTGTTGTTGTTGTTGTTGTTACAGACAGAACTTCAAGTCAAATTGGGATGATAGTGTCAACA
Organism: Ctenodactylus gundi; assembly: GCA_004027205.1. Classification (NCBI taxonomy): domain Eukaryota; kingdom Metazoa; phylum Chordata; class Mammalia; order Rodentia; family Ctenodactylidae; genus Ctenodactylus; species Ctenodactylus gundi. The sequence continues at coordinate 553,260 of PVKB01000282.1, forward strand.
TTCCTTTCTTTTAACCTCTACCTGCAAACTTCACCATGCCTTGAATCACCACATCACCACCAGCTTGGGATTGGATCCTTGCCTGCATCTCAAGGCTCAGGTACCCCTAGGTCAGGTCTCCTGGCTGTGCTTTGTGTAGGTGCTATTGACCTACCAACTCCAGTGTCCTACCTATGAACTCACCTCCTACCTGTGCTCTGGCCTTCTGATTTTCTCTCTATTAACCACTGACTTCATACACTTAGTTTTAATGTCATTTAGTCAGCATATATTGAGCGCCTACTGTGTGCAGGCATATGTTATTTGTAAAGATTCAGTGACAAGCAACTTAGAGACTTGCTTTTAAGAGATGGGGAATTTCTCAGGTACAAATGACATTGGATAGGTAATGACAATACAACAACTGTCCTAAAATGAGGACCATGAGGTTCTAAGTGAACTGATGTAAACCAGGCACATATTTCAATCAAAGCCTTCTGTTAACTTTTTGAATGACTCTGCCCTAGCACACCAGATTAGAATTTGTATACTTCCAGTCGGATCAGTTTCTCTGAATTCTACTCCTCCTTCTTGTCTCATGTGGGGCTCTCACTTGGTCCCTCCTATGCTAGGTAAAAAGAAATCACAGACCACTCTCATGACATAGTACAAGCACATTTACACACACACACACACACACACACACACACACACACACAGTATTTTATATATATATAACAAAACAATACATACACATATAATGTATACACATAATATATGTAATAATATATAGACATAAAATAATAGTTTAGAACATATTTTGTTTCTGGTACATTATTCACCTAAGTACATAAAACTATTTTAAATCTTTTCCTTTAATTCACACCTTTCCAAGACATCTTTTATTATAGACTATTTATAAGTAAGTGTTGTATAACTAACTACAAACTTACAGACAAGATTTGACCAATCACAAAAGAATATTTTCAGGAATTATCAGTCGATCACAAAAGAGTATTTTCAGGAATGATCAAAATATGATCATTTTCAGAAAAGATCAAAATATGTGGTGAATATTTCAGCAAAAAATCTGCCTCTATAAAAGACAGACCATTACACCTTTCAGAATACTCCCACTCACTTCAAACACACCTACTTATCCCGTTGTTCCTGCCACTTTGTAAAGTTCTGAAAGATCTTTCCTGAAGGTTTTCATGAGGCATGAACTAAAAATGCAGTGAATGCTGTTGGCCAGTGCCATGCAACAGAAAGCCAAGCTCATAAAGAAGCTGCACCGTCTCCATCCACTGTATTCACTGGCTGTGGTTCTGTGTGATTCTGGATCTTCCCCACAGCCAAAATGACCACGAAAGGTAAATGTTTGAAATCTATGTAGGATATCAAAGCAGCGACAACAACACTACTAAAACCCCATGAAATGGGCTTCCAGAACTAGCAAGAAAAGACAGCTAAGTGTGTTCAAAGCGAAGGCGAATATATTGAAAAAAGTTAGTGGCAATATATCTAGTATTACATTTTTAAATTTAAATATCACTATACTTTTTGATAATGCCTCACATATTACTGTTTCACTATGTTCAGTCACTTTTTAAAAATATAGTTTGTCGGGGCTGGAGGAATGGCTCAGTGGTTAAAGCCATCAAAGGTTAAGTACCTGAGTTCAATTCTTGAGCACCACCTAAGTTGGGTGTGGTGGTGCACACTTGTAATCCCAGCACCTGGCAGGGTGAGACAAGAGGATTGTGGTGAGTTTCATGCCATCCTGGGCTCCATAATGAGATCAGGGCCAGCCTGGACCACGGAGTGAGATGCTGTCTCAAAAGAAAATGGTTTGCCCATCTAAACTCTACTTCAGCAATACCCATTTCTGGCACTTCTGGGTGTCTTCCTCTTCCCTGTACCTAGCTCTCCGAGGTCTAGGATGACTGGGGAGAGTTTCAACTTTGAGAACTCCTTACTGGCTTGGAAACAGCTGTAGATCTATGCTCGTCATGTAAAGCTGTGGTGAGGAGGGGGGCATCCTATCGATCCCACCTGCTCGTCAGCAAAGAAAGAGGGAGCCCCAGAGTCAGGCTCCTGTGGAGTCAGGAAGAGAGCAGCTATCAGAGGGGAATCCAGTGTGACAACGTGAAACTATAGCTTTGGCTTCTGGCCAAAGACAAGAAAAGGCTCCATTATCGTGCGTATTTTAGTATTCTCGCTCTATTCCATTGAAAATGAAAAGACAAAAGGTTTCTCTTTGTCATAAGAAATCAATTTCTTAGCTGTCGTTTCTGCTTAGCACCACGTTTTTTCTGCTATATGCTTTAAAATGCCATTTGTTGGTATGATTACAGGATGAACTCAGTCCATGTTTAATTCTTTGAGAATCGTCTTTTGCTTTTAAAGGGTATTTTAAAAGGCATACGGATGAGCATATTAATTCCAGCTACCATTTCCAAGGCTTGGGTGAAAAGAAAAATTTATGTTAATCGTGTGTGTGGCTGAGCATACAAGTCTAGGAATAGTCCTGATTACCAAATTTATCTCTCCAGCTACAAGAAGAGTATAACTGAAAGAATAAATTATCCTAACAGCTCGTGCATTTGGGCTAATTTTCTGAGATTAAAATGCTGCTCCCTGAATCAAGCTTATAAAATATCTATTACCAATTCCAGCATTCAGGCTATGGTTGAATTGGTCAACACATTCAGCCACATTCTCTAACTTTGCCCTAGCCTCTGAACTGCTTTGGAAGGTCCCAAAAGAATCCAGGTGGGCTCCCTGGAGAACCAAACCTTGCAAAACTGTCCTTATTCACTTGTAGCAAAATTCCCAACAGTTTCTCAGTTGACAATTGGTGAGCTGGTGGAATAGCACAATGGTTAAAGTACTTGGCTAGCAAGTGGAAGGCCCTGAATTCGATTGCCCAGCACTGCACAATTCCAGCATGGTGGTGGTACATGTCTGCTAATCAGTCATTCAGGAAAGTAAAGCAGTAGAATTGCTTTGAGTTCAGGACCAGCCTGAGAAAGAACATTGGCATCTGTGGGCTGAAAATGTAGCTCAATGGCAGGCCCCAGTGTGGAGGAGCCTCGGGTTCAATCTCCAGCACCACAAAACCAAGAAAAAGAAAAGAAAAGAAAAAGAAAAAAAATGGCACGAGTTAGTCAAATCATGACAAACCAACAACTATTGCACACACAGGCCACAAAAGCCCTAGATATTGAACATCTGGCACTGGTACATGCAACACATCTTGTTAGAATGGGGCCCAGAGAACAGCTCAGGCCTTCAGTCCCTAAAGGCAAAAGAGAAGTCACAGGGATGATAAGCCAGTCAGTCTCATGTATCAAACTGACATTGAAGACAAAATCATGGTCTCGAATTTCTTATCTATTATTATTCCCCTCCTGAGTTTGGACAAACTCTTCCAATTACACGTCAAAAGGATGCTCAGATCACAGTTTCTAGAGGTGATGGAAGAATCCATCATTTCTAGCTCTTAATTACAGCCATATTAGCAAGTGATTTTAAGCCAGTTTCAGATGCACTATAAACGACTATCATATTTTCTCATTAGTCATAACAATAAACACCAACTCATTATTTGAGGATACCAGATTAAGACCATAAGGAGCCTTAACGGGGGGCAGTATCTGGATATCTCCTTATACTGCTGCTTCTAGATTTAGCCAGAGGCACCAAAAAAAAAAAAATTAGAAAAAAATTCTTAAATGAAAAGAGGGGACTTCATATGAAATTGATGTTTCATCATGTTACCTCATACTTCTCCATTATCTGATCAAAATATTATTGAGCATGGTTTGGATCTTGAGTGTTTCCCAAAAGCCTTGTATACCTGGACCTGTGTGTTAATAGGAGGTGGGTCTGGCTGGGGCAGGGGTGGGGAGCAGAGGCTTGGGGTCTGTCCTGGAAAGAGTGTCAGCTTGTGAGACTGGAGGTTCCCCGGACCGACTTTAAGGCATGTGTCGTTGACTTGTGGGCCAGGAAGTGGGGGAAGGGCACTTACCCTGCACTGGGGGTCCCCCTGGCAGCTGGATGTAATTAAAAGAAGGGCGAAGACAGTTTCTTCCTGGGAAAGCTCTGGCCGTGCAGGAGTTTCCAGATATCAGCTTGCCCCTGCTTCGCTCGGCTTTCTGTTTGCAATGGGATAAGCCGGTTTCCAGCCTCTGTCATGTACTTCCACATTGCCTTCTGCCTATGACTGCACTGTGTGAGACCTCTGAAACTGTGAGCTAAATAAGCCTGTTCCTCCCTTAAGTTGCACGTGTCAGGTATTCTGTCACAGCAAGAAAAAGTAAGACAGAGTCCGAAACATGTAATTCCAAACTGCTAACTAGAACTTTACACTACACTGTGTTTATCGTCAGAGGCAAGGAGGAAAGGTGAATTAAAAGCTCTAGAAATATTACCAGTCAGAGGTGTTATCATGCAGCACATCTTTGACCTTGCTCCATCGTAACAGAATCAGAGGTGAGGCAGGCTCACTGGGCAGTGTACCAGCCTCAGAAGATCCACGCACCTAGCTGATACCATGCCCCAGGATCGACTCCGACGTCCGTTAGACAGAATGCTCAGACAAGTGAAACAAGCCCACTTTATTGCTGATAAATGGGCAGCAGGAAAGACTAGAAGCCTGGGATTCAGGGCAAGCTGGTCCTCCAACGGCCAAGAAAGTCACCTAGGACAAATGAAATCTTATCTGTGTAGGCCTCACACCACACCTCTGCTGAGGGACCTCAAAAGCAAAATCTATACTGTGTTTTATGTTTAGGAGTCCTGAGACTCCCTATGCAAAAGTTTTGCAGGATAATTGCAGGACAACTTTTTTCTCAAACATGGATAGAAAACTATGTTACTCTTTATCTTTCCCACCACATTTTACAATTATTCTTAAGAACCATAAGTGAAAGGAAGCCGGGGCTGGTTGCCAAGGCCGCTGGAAGACTCATCCTGCCCAGCAGATGTCATTCTCTGCAGAATGTAAACAGGAACTTACGTAGGACTGACACCTCAGTGGACAGGCCTTCGGCACCGTGGCTAATGATTGTTACCCTTATGCTCTCTGGCCCAACATTTATTAAGCATCTGCCCCATTCCTTATGTGTATTAATTCATTTAACCTCTACCATGTTTGCTTTGTTCCTCTAGGAAGCAAACATTAAAACAAGACTATAGCGAGATGTGGTGACACAGACCTGCAATCCCAGCACTCTTGAAAGCTGAGGTAGGAAGATCACAGGCTTGAGGCCAGTGACTTGGCCACTTTATAAGACCCTGTCTCAAAATCAAAATTCAAAAATAGGCTGAAGATACAGCTCAATGAGAAGGCTGTGGGTTCAATCCCCAGAACCAAACAATAATAATAATAATAATTAGATTAGTTTTACAAGAAATTTACAGGGCAATGTATTTGACAAGAAAAGGGATGGAGTTGATGCAATTCACAAAGTAGGTCTCATTGCTATGGAAAAAATGTGAGAAAATAAATTTGGGTGGGAAAAATTTCTTAGATTATGGTACAATTTTAAGAAAGTCTCTGGTGAGTTCTCAGACAAAGCTGCTCATCAAAGGCACCCACAGCAACCAAAACCGAACTTGCTGTGTTAGTCTAGGTTCTCTGGAGGAACAGAACCAATCAAATGCATACATAATTGAGAGGGAATGTATAAGGTTGACTCACAGGATCAGAAGTTAATAGTCCTACAATAGTTGTTAGCAAGGTAAATCAGAGAAACCAAAAGGTGCTCAGTTGGAGGGGATGGAAGTCTCAGGACAAGAAGGACCCAGAGGCTGACGGAATGGCACAGTAGTTAAAATAAGGCCTGAAAAACTCAAGGCCCTGGGTTTGATTTCCTAGTACCAACATAAACTGAGCATGGTGTCACATGCCTGTACTCCCAGATACTGGGAGGCTGAAGCAAGAGGATTGCCATGAGTCCAAGACTAGCCTGGACTACATAGTGAGTTCAGGATGAGTCTGAGCTATAGAGAAAGTCCCTATCTAAAGAAACAAACAAACAAACAAACAAAAAACTTGATGAGGATGAGGATGTAGCCCCACTCTGAGGACAAAGACCTGAAAGCTTGCTGAAGACTTGCTGAAGTGAGTTCAGTCAAAAGGCTGAAGAAGCTGGAGCCTTATTTCCATGGGAAATGGCAAGAGCAAACAAGTACCTGCTCAGGAAAAAGGCTTCCTCTTTCTTTCTCTTCTGTTCCATGCAGGCTGTAAGACTGTGGTATGGTGCTGCCCACATTAAAGTCAGATCTCTCTCCTCAGGTCCCTGACTGAATGTGAGCTGCCTTACTTACTTTTCCATTTCTGTGACTCTATACCCAACATCCACAAATCACAACAGAAAAGTGAATTTTAACTCACAGTTTTATAAGATCCATTCGTGGGCAGCTGGCAATGGTAGAAGCACAAGGTGGACACACAGCAGGAAGGGAACTGTGCACAGCATGGCAGACAGGAAGCCACGTAAAGGAGGAAGGGTGGGGCTGGTGTACACCCTTCCAGGTCCTTTTCCAGTAATCTACCCATTGTGAGACAAGCCTAAGTGTTCAACCCCTTCCAACCAGGTGCCATCTCATAACAGCACATGGTTCCAAGTGCAGTCCACAACATCCAAATATATAAGGGTTTGGGGGACATTCCAGACCCAGGCCACAGCACCAGCTGTTTCTGGAAATAGATGCGAATGAAAGTGTGCTTCGGCTCTACTAATTTTCTAGGCATCTCACGATTAATCTGACCAAAGTGACAATTAAGATTAACTGTCACATCTGCCCTAATATCCCTGCCATGGTCCATCATCAGCTGGGAGCAGCCACAAGAAGCAAGGCCTGGGGGTGACCGTGGGGTATGTCGGCACTAGCATCTGGGCAGGTCAGCCAACTAGGCCTCCTGCAGGCAGAAATCTGGGATGGGTGCTTTCATGTTTCAGTGTGGGCCCATCTGGAGGGAAAACTTACAAAGGGAATTAGATAGGACAGTCTTAATACAAAGAATCATCAAGCTCTGGTAAGAGTGACTATTACCTACAAAGTCACTGCCTGTGGGGCTATTGGGCTTAAAGACAATGCTAAACAAATAAATAGATAAATGGCCAAACTGTGGCGTCTTCGACCGGCAAAGACACCACATGGACTCTCACGATCGTGGAACGTTGACTTGACTCCACTCGACTCCCTTTATTCCGCAAAGCCCAAGCTTAAATACCCTTCCATACCCATATTAACATACAAGCAATCTAATAGGCTAACATTAACATACAAGCAATCTAATAGGCTAACAAATTCTCCAGACCCATCACCCCACCCCGGGACCTCCTCCTTAGAACAGTCCCGTGGTTCAACACCTGATCCAAATTTCAAGCAGAAGAACACCTGACTTAAATTCCAGACAGTAAATGCTTTTTCGTGGAAAGGAACATGGCCAAGGTCTGCAATGCTGAGGCTCTCGGGCCCTGAGGGCCCCAACACAAACTTAGAGGGATTGCTGGGTCAGACCTCACTGCAGAAGGTGCAGCTCAGAACAGCAGGAACATTGGCTAGTGCGCCCCAGATAGGGTTGCTATGCTGCCACAATGCAGGGGGAAGACTCCCTCTGGTTTGCCGGGGATTAGCAATCGGCCATGTGGGTGTGCAGGGATAGCCAGGAACCATCCTGGCCTGCAGACAGACTTAAGATGCAGTGTGACAGGAGCCTTTGAGGGGCTGGTCTCTTGTCAAGAAGCCGCAGAAAAGTCATGAGCATGAACTGCAGTGCTGGACGTTAGGCTGGGCCAGAGCTGCAGGAGGTCCCTCACCTAACAGGGCTTCCGACCCTCAGCCAGCCCTTTTGTCACAGTGACCCTCCGTGTTGATCACCAGGCGTCCTCTCTGAAGGGCTGAGGTAAACACTGTCCTCCATTATGACACAGCAAGTGTAAAAGGTGACCTTGGAGTTGAAGAGCCAATGCATGGTTAGCAGACACACATGGCCACCACAGAAACCCCATGAGGTGACAACTTTTTTATGGTTTTCCTATTTTATAGAGGAGAAAACAGGTTTGGAGACATGAAATAACTTGCAGGTCATGTATTTAGCAAGTAAAGGAACTGGGAGCCAGATTTATATCTCCATGGTTCCAAAACTCATGCCCATCACCGCTGTGTTACATTATTATGACTCATTACAGAAGACTAGAGGCCTTTTTCAATCTCTTCTTTTATGACAGAATCTTGTCCTAATAATAAACCCTGGGGTTTGATAGCATGATAACAAAATAACAACATAAAGACAATAACAAAAAAAGTTGGTTTTCCTGTCTTGATTTTATTTGGAGATCTGTTTTTGTTTTTGTTTATAACAAGCTTGAAAAGACATGCACCCTTCCCTTATATTATGTAAGAATTCGACTCTGCCAGGTAGTCAGGGACAGATTTTTTACCTAGATGTGAATAAAATAGACCTGCTTCATCTGAAGGGATCGAAGATAAGCAGTGGGGATTGGTGTCCCTGGAGTCGCTGCTGAAGTCCCTGTGGTCATTGGGCCTCAGGGAGAAACTGTGAAGGCTTGATGATTTGGGTGTTATGATCTGCAGATTTGCAAAGTTTCCTCATTTGAGAGACCGGCAGCTTCTCTCTCTTTCCCCTGAGGCTGGGGAATTGAACTGCATTAAAACCAGACAGACCAGACGATGGTTGACTACAAGGAGGCACCTCTTAGCCATTACAGTGATGGAACACCAGAATAAAGCTCCTTGCAAAGTGTTAAAGTCTCCATTCCCAGAGATATTAAAAAAGAAAATCAAAACTATCTATCATGCGTGATTGAGACATTCCTTTAGATGAAAATTGCATTCTCTCCAGGTCGCCTGTGTCCCCAGATTCCAATAGGCCCTAGTCACCTTTAATTCTTCCTTGCCAACAGAGGAAAATGCCATCCAAGGACTAGGGCCCCAAAGGGTATGACTAATAACAGTTGGCATGTATGGAGCACTCTCATTCCTCGAGTGCTTAATGCATTCTGTCAATCATCTTTGCAACAATAAAAAGTGAATAGCATGATTTTCATTTTACAGCTCATGAGATCCAGAGAAGTCAAGTAACATCAAAGGTCACACAGGAAATGAACAGTCGTCGGAATTCTAACCCAGAGGTGTCTATATCTAAACCCGTGGAGCCTCGTGGATGAACTGCCTTTGTGTTCTTTCACCTGGCTGCTTAGCAGACGTGGCGAAGGCTTCCCCTGCAGCCTTGGAGACTCTCCAGGACGTCCTCAAAGCCTGCCTAGTCTGAATTGTACCCCCAACTTTACATTCCTGGGAAATGAGGAAATAGGCCACACGCGGAAAGAGAGAACGCTGATAAAGATGGTTAAGCCTGCACTGAGTCATGTCCCTGCGAGACGGGCTCCGTGAGATAGCACGGTATGGACTCTGTGCACAGGATAACATGAGAGAAGCATGCGGGATAGATGATACACTGAACAACTGTGCCATCTCACACATGCAGCCTATGACGGTTCTCTGAGGGATCCATGGATTTGGCTTTGACAACAAACATCCCTGTTATTATTGCCTTGCTCCAAATCGTTTGCCTCTGAGGTCCCAGGAGGAGCAGCAAATCCGTGTGCTATGGAGGCACCACGGTGATGAGTTTCATGTGGGAAGCATTTACCAGGCGCGGTGGCTGGGACCTTTCCCTGGGGGCGGCACAGGGGTACCTCCCCAGCCACATCACCTAGCTAGCTCAGGATCTTCCTCTTTCCGCACTCAGATGGCTATAAACCAGAAATTCCTCATGAGAACTTGATAAAACATGACTCCAAACAGTGTTTGCCTTGGACGATTTCTACACAATATTCATACGCTCAGTCATCAAAATACGGCCTCTGGGCTGGAGGCCATCTCAGTGGCGAGAGCAGTTGCCTGTGCTGTGCAAAGCCTTCAGCATTCGCAGCGTCTCGGGGGATTGTGGAGAGATCCAACACGGCGGTTAGAAGCGAGCGGGTCAGGGCCAAGCGGCACAGGACACCTGGACCGCTTGCTAAGCACAGGGCGCTTCTGTCATGGCGGCAGGCAGGACATCATCCATCGGCAAAACGTGAGCAAGAGAGTCTGACAGATCTGCACTTTAGGATTTTTTTTTTTAAAGTTCGTATCCATTTGAAGAATAAATACTTGGACAAAGAAAGCAGGAATTTGGAAGCCACGCCATGGATAGCACACGTGTCCCCGGAAAGATGACAGGGGGGTTGGTGCAGGCAGCAGCAACGAATATGAGGATGCTGAGGAAGGCTGAAGTGTTGGAGATAGACTCGGCTCCGGAGAATGTGACAAGGAGGCCGTACAGGAGAACCTCAGCTCCTCGCACTGCGGCCTGGCTGGGACTCGGGTTTCCGTACTGCGCCCCCAGTGGAGCTTGTCACGTGCTTGTGGGCTGCTGCTGTCACGCCGGTCACGGACCACCCTTCTGTCCTCCCGCAGGTCTCACATAATCCTCTCAGTTCTAATGTGTGAAGGAAAATACCAGGATGAATAAATAATAATGATAGAACATTTGGTGAAACAACAGTACAGCAATCTGAATCCTAGGTGTGAAGGCGTCTTGCACATTATCTTTTTGTCTTATTAATAATATATTTCCATCTTATCATCAATTAACAATTAGTGTGTAAGCTCCTTAATAACAAGCTTACACACTAACTCAGAGTGGGCCACTGCACATGGACATATGACACACAGTTGACACAGTTCCAGAACCTGAGGTTATAATGCCAACTTCTGTCACTATTTGTCATTAAAAGATTATTTTATAATCTATATATATGTTCAGATATCCTGACAATTTTTCTATTCCTATTACTTTAGATCAGTGTGGTCCAAAAGAAATTCAATGGATTCCACAGACATAAGCTTTGTTCGTAATCTTAAATTGTCAAAGTCAAATGAAATAAATTACTTTTTATATTTTAACTAATATATCAAAATGCTATATCCCATATCTAATTAATATAAAAACTATTAAAATAATAGTTTATGTTCATGTTTCATGCTGTCACTAACATTTACTCTGTATTTTCAACTTGGAGACCAACTTGATTCAGACAAGTTACATGTCAAATGCTCAGCATCGTGTGGCTGATAGATGCCACACTGGGTCATGCAGTGCCTGACCAAGACATGTACCTAATGCATACAAGAAATGCCAGAAGCTATTCTTTTTTAGTCTAAATATCATGGCAAGCTAAGCCTGGTGGCACAGGCCTGTAGTCTCAGCACTCTGGGAGGCTTAGGCAGGATGATCAGTAAGTAAGTAGGTAAGTAAGTAAGTAAATAAGTAAATAAATAAACAAAATCATGACAATAGCTTTATAGGAAAATATGAAACAATAAATGGTATTTTAAAGAACATACATTCATTTATTTTTTTGTTTTGTGGCTCAGATTCTACTTTCCCAAAACTATATAATAAACCAACATTCAATGTTTCCATTCTATACATAAATTTTCTGCTACACTTTTTATAAAGCCATCAGAGATGATGCAGTCTGTAATTGCTCGAAGGAGTATTTGATTAGAGCATTTACCCTGTCACAGCGATAAACAACTCGCCTCCGATGACTAGCCAGAGAATGCTGGGAGACAGGAGAAAACACTTACCTTTATTACATGCATACTATGCTTATTGGGAATAGCGTGAGAAGTTTTCAAAGCATCATGGATAAGTGGTACACTGAAGTAGCAGGTGTAAAATAGCTAGATTTCCCAATGTTTACTTGTCACAATTATAGCAAGATGGCTGAAAGCAAATTTGGCAGTAAGAACCTCACAGTGATTATTTCGAACACAGCTTTTAAGTCTTTTCTTCAAAAGGGATGATTTTAGGAGCTTTGAGCTAGGTTGACTCTATCATGAAGCAATTAAATAAGAATTTAAAATTCTCTAGTGAAATAAAGAAAGCCAAATGAACTGCAATCTTGTCATGATTTTTTCTTTGAGTCCCATCTGGCCAGGCTATTTGCCACAACTTAGGAGTCTACATGTCAGACAATTTCTCTTTCCATTACAAAAAAAAAAAAAAGATAAGTACCTGTACTGGCTCTTCTGCCTGTGAGAGGAGATAGTCTCTCAGCATGCCAGTCGATGCCATCCCTGAGTAAGGACCAGTACAGGCCATCATTTTTACCTTGCACCTGCATTCCAAACCAGTCTATCTAGAAATCAAGCACAGCTTCTTCCCTCTCCATCAGCTGCTCATAGGAACCCCTGCGTAGATAACAGGTAAGATGTGGGCGAGATGATGCTACAACACTGATTGTGATGTGAGCTCTGGGCTACCAACACTTCCAGCTCCTGGGGACATTGACAGCTATGGTCCAAGGTCAGGGCCCAGTGGCATGTCTAGAGCTGGTTCTCAGAAGGTCTAAAATTCTCTGCTGTAAGTGAATGGGCTTCTAAAACCCCACGTGTATCCAGGTGATGCTCCCATGAGGGTTGCCGTAAGTGCCACAGAACATCTTTTGCGATCTCTGATGACTCTGATAGAGCAAGTCAGCTAGATTATGTAGACCACGTGTAGGGCCGTATGTCTTGTACCCTGGATCTGCTGCTGAGGCTGTTGCAGTCCTGGCCCTACTCAGAGGTGACAGCTTCTATGTCACTGATTATATGGAAGTTTTCCCAAGTGGGGAATACGCTACCTCGAAACCCTCTGAAGACTGCGGGGAAGCATGCTCCGTAGAGATGGGATGTGCAAGGTGCCCTGCAGGGCCACTGCATCTTGAACCTGACACCCATCCTATGCCTGGGTGCCCACTAGGCTCTGTGCTTCACCCCACAAGTCTACAACTCGATCTCCGATTCACAAAGTTACAAACTCATGTACTTGTAACAACTGCTGTTTTTAATAATTCTTCGTTCCCAGAAAGTTAAATTCTTTTATTTTTCCTTTAATAATAAATAGACTATTCTTGGCTCATTCACTTCTGTACAAACTTTAGGTCCTGCTAACAGGTTACACATACTCTCTCTCCCTCTCTCTCTCCCCCGCCCCCACACACACATACACACACATACACACATATTTTCACTGAAGCTTCTTTGATTCTGTAGACCAACTTGGCAATCATTGACATTTTTAAATATTGAGGCTTCTGTTTAAGTGGATATATTAAAATAGACATTCTGTTGTTCTCAATAATTCAGTTTCTACATTACAATGTTTCATATATTTCATTAGTTTTATTTTCAACTATTTAGTATTTTATGTAACAGATATCTTTTCATATTCTACATTCTGACTGTTGGTACTAAACAAATTATTTTATATTGATTTTATGTTCAGAATTTTATTTAAAATATCTATTAATTCTAATAATTTATCTGTAGTCCTTTAAACTTTTCTTTGGTTCTCTTTAATTTTGTAAGACTCTTTTTCACATAACCTGTAAGTAAATAAGTCAGTTTTCCTTACCAGTCATAATATTTTAATTTCATTAATGTTATAACTCAGTTTTCCTTACCAGTCATACTTTAATTTCATTAATAATTGCTATTTGCCTTACTTCACTTGCTAAAATCTTCAATACGATATTTTAAAAAGTGGTTCTACTGACAACTTATGTTTCAGCCTGGTCTCAAAAAAAAAAAAAAAACTTTTAACAGGTCACCATAAGGAATGCTATTTGCATATTTTGTTTGTTTTTCACTTGAGTGAAGATGCCTCCCTATTTTCTTTGGATTGCTGAGAGTTTTTATATTTTTATCAGAAGCAAATGTTGAATTTTAACTAATGTTTTTCTCCAGCTACTAAAATCACCACAACATGTTTTCCTTTTTCCTGTAGCATAGTGAATTGCATTATATTTAGACATGAAATTAATCTTCCATTTTAGAAATAAGTCTGCCTTCTTTACTCTTGTTAAGTTCTATTTTGGTTAGCATTTTGCATCTTTGCTCATTAGTGATAGTGACTTGTAACATTTTTATTATAACACAGTGTTTGGTTTTAGTATCCTGAGGGATTCTTATCCTATTTTCTCAAAGAAGTTTTGCATTATTTATTTTTTTAATTATTGATAGAATTCACCAATAAAGTCTCTGGGCTGGGAGTTTTCCTTGTGAAACTGTTTATAAGTGAAATATAAGTATTTACATATTCAAATTTTCTTTGAATCTCTTAGTAAGTCATATGGTTCTAAGAAGTAGTTTATAGTAATTTGTTCATAAATTTTTTACCTATTTAAAGAATTGTGACTCTAGTAATGATGTCCTTTTATTCTATTCTTACATTAGTCATCTGTTATACTTTTTCATTGATTAGCAGACTCTTTCAGAATAAAGGAACAAATGAGGAACAATATCTTTCTACTAAAAACTACAAAAAGTTCTCAGAAAGAATTTTTAAAAGAACTTTAAAAATGGAGAAAAAATGAGATTCTCTGGCAGTTGGAAGAATCAGTAATAGAAAGGTTTAAGCCCTTTCCAGAGTGATCTCTGGATTTGGTGAGATTTTAATAAAACACTAGTAACCTTTTTGTAGATACTGAAAAGCTGATGCTGAAATTTATAGAGAAATTAGAAATATATAGAATAGGCCAAAATAATGTTGAAGATGACAAACTTGGAGCGCTCACAGAAATTCAAGATAAGACTTAGTATAAAGCAAGGTTAATTAGGTTGCTACTCTATTGTCATAAGTATAAAAAGTGGGTAAGTGGAACAGAACTGAGTTTAGAGATAAACTCACAAAAATGAAGTCACTCGTCTTTCAACAAAGGCATCAGTGAAATTCAACAGAGAAACAAAAATTCTTTTCAACAAATGGCATTGTAGAATAGGTGGGCCATCTGGACATAGTCATGGTCATTCCTCACGTTGTTAAGCATACCTGAAGTTAACTCAGGATTGTATGCATACAAACACAAAAACTAAAATTTTAAATTTAATTTTGATTTTAATTTTTCATTAAATTTTAAAGTAAATAAAAGTACAGGAAAGGATATCTTTGAAATCTTAAAGTAGGTACAGATGTCATTCTCAGATACATTGTGAAATATGTATCAGTTTAAAAATGTTCAATGACACTTCATACACTAAAACCTTCTGTTCCTCAAAAGACAGTGTTTTAGTCACTTTCCCATTGCTGGGGTAAAATATCTGATAGCCATAACTTTAAAAAAAAATTATTTGGGCTCATGGTTTTTAGAGGACTCAATATGTACTCAGCTTGCTCCGAGGTAGAAGAAACATGGTGGAGTAGCCTGGTCAGGGGCAGCTGCTCGTTCCATGACAGCCAGGAAGCAGAGAAGAGGGAGGAGCTAGGGACAAAAAATGCCCCCTTTAAGGCCACACCCCTAGTAACCCACCATAAATCCTACCTAGGAGCATTCAGCTACTGGAACCACCAATGGGTTGACCCACTAATGAAAATAGTGTACCCGGAATCCAATCATCCTATGTCTTAGTTGCT
Organism: Ctenodactylus gundi; assembly: GCA_004027205.1. Lineage (NCBI taxonomy): Eukaryota > Metazoa > Chordata > Mammalia > Rodentia > Ctenodactylidae > Ctenodactylus > Ctenodactylus gundi. The sequence goes on from PVKB01000282.1 coordinate 568,726, forward strand.
TTTCTATGGCTGTGACTCAGCACCCAACACCCACAACTTACAGGAGGAAAGCTTTATTTTAGCTCACAGTTTCTGAAGGTCTCAGTCTATGCACAGGTAGCCAGCATGGTGGAGACACATGGCAGGGGCACAGCTGGAGAACACTTAATAGCTTGGTAGATGGGAAAATCAAGTCAGAGAGGAAGAGGTGGAGCTTCCAGCCCAGGTACTGCCCCAGAGACCCACCTCTTCTGGACCAACCCGCAGTGTTCTGCCCCCTCTAACCAGGCCCCACCTTTCAAGCACACGGGTATTTTACAGCATCCAAATACATGAGGCTTTTGGGAGACACTCAACATCCAAACCATAACTTTCAAAAAAGTGAGACTATGGAGGAAACGTGTTAGGGCTAAGCCATAGCAGAAGCCAGTGATCAGATGTAAAGGCATGTCATGTCACAGACTGGGAGACAGACAGACAGACAGGCAGATGCATAGAAGAGTGCATACACACACTGCGACAGATGGACAGTATGTGCAGCCAGTCTCATTATTCAGAGTAATGTTCTGTAGTTTTACAAGCACTGCATTGGTGAGTACTGAACTAATGTTTCCAAGTGAAACACAGGGTTTTCACCAATCTATCAATATGTAACATTGGGTTTTATGTGTGTTTCTCTTTTTTAAAAGTTTTCCCCAAAATTATTTCTAGCAGTATATTTTTATGATAATATTTACATTCAAGTTGAAAAATGGCACGTAAATATATGGCATCTTAACCATTTTCACCTCCCTCTTGTCTCCCTGCCCTACTGCCTCCCTCCTTCCCAGATGCACTTCATAGACTGTTGCTTAAATGATACGGGCCTGCTGACTCTCAGCACTGTGACTTAAGCCTGGACGAGGCTCACCTAGCACACTTATTTTCTCCAAGACAAACGTCGTGATGATACGAACACAGCACAAGCAGCGCATCCTGCGTTGTAGAACCCAAGGCAGCCTTTCAGCACTATTCTTGGTGACGATTTCAACGAGTGAAACCATCAACAAAAAAGGGAAAAAGGCAAAATCTGGCCATGCATAAACCCCCCAAAGACACTTGTTCACAGTGTGAGAACCAGAACAAAAAACCAAAGCATCACTTCAGCTTCTGTGTGAAAACAGGCACATGAGATGACTTGAAATATTCACAATTCTGAGCATGTTGAAAAGAAAACACGAAAGTGCCCTGATTATTATTAATTGGGGGCTCACAAACGCACTTTAGCAAGTAGAAAAGTTGGCAACACAGAATCCACTGTACTGACACATACATGTGTATATCGACAGAAACATGTATATGTATAGTGGTCAGGAGAGGAGTGGGGACTGGGGAGAAGGAATGGGGCAGGGAAAGGAAGCAACAGCTCCAACTCCTGGGCAGAAGCATGAAGACCAGCAAACGTTAGGGTTAAGACTTATGTCTCTCCATCTTGTGTAAATACTGTGATCTTGAATTCATAAGCACACGAAGGAGAAATTTTTAAGAGAGATTAAGCTGGAGTTCATGGACTTTCTCTTCTCTGGGGGTGATTTTGTCCATGAGCTCAGGTTCGTGGACTTTTCAAATTGACATGAGGTTGTGAGTGTGTGTGTGTGTGTGTGTTTCACTTCCTGACTGGGTGCTTTTCTGGAGATGAAGCCAGCATCCATGTTTTCAGAGAGCCATAGATCTGATATGAAACATCACTATCTCAACAGAAGTTCTGATGTAGAAAGCAGCCACTATAGTGAGCACATGAAATGTCTCTCTTGACCAGTCTTTACAAATAAAGTAGGCTGTGTTTTTGAAAATGTTTTTAATTAATGTGAATTTCTTTCTTATAAATTTAACTTGTGGCTGTATAGAAGAATGTGCTTGTTCTTAGTAGGTTTATGCTGAAGTAGTTATGGGTGTAATTTTATATCATCTATTCTCACACAACGTTACATGTGAGGACACACAGTAAGCTTAGTAAGGCAAGTGAGACAAAATAATCTGGCAGGCCTGGGTGAAAGACATGCAGATATTATTATATTATTCTTATATTTTCTTCTATTCTATTATTATTGTATCCTATTATTCTTATTCCATTATTCTCAGAATTTTTGTCTGAATGAGAAATACACAAATACAATTTAAAAATAAAGTCCACTAGCTTTGTTGTTAGTCAACGGATACTGGAGGTTTTAACCAGCACAGAGCCAAGAAGGAGAAAAAGCAAACACTAAAAGAGGGAATTAAAATATAATTACCAGAAGATATATGATTTATTAGAAATATTAGGAGAGTTCAGCAAAGTGGAAAGATATAAACCCAACACGCAGGAGTCAATTTCTTTTTTGCTACACTTCAGCAAAACCCAATTAGAAAACAAGATTCTGAAAAATACTACTTCTTACAGCAGACATATTTATAAAATACCTAAAAAATGTTATGTAGACCTATAACATAAAATATACAAAACTTTACTTTGGAACATTGAAGAAGATTTTAAAAATAAAGAGATGTTCTATATTCATAGATGAGAATACCTAAGATTATAAAGATATCTCTTGTTCTCAGAAATACAGTGCAGTTCTACTCAAAATCTCAAATGTCCACCTTGAAACATGACAGTTTGCTTCTAAAGGTTACATGGAGGAATAAATAACCCAAAATATAAATGAAATATTTGAAGAAAAATAATGGACATATATGGGATAGAGTGAGAACTATTCTGTCAGATGTAATAAATTGCTGTAAAACTATGTTAGTTAAAGGCTCATAATTTTAGATGTAGAATAAAAAATACACAGGAGAACAGAATAGGAAGTCCCAGCTGACTCACACAGTAATAAAATTAAAATATTAATGAAATTGACAAGAGCTAGATAGATCCATAGCTGTTTTGAATACCTACTTGCCAGATCAGATAATTTTAATATTACCCAAATGGACAAAACGTGCAGCAAATGGGAAAAATAATTAGTAGTGCGAGGCCTTATTCAATTCCCTTAACATTACTCATATCAAGTGGATAAAACTACAGACATATAAAACTTCAATGGCATAATCATATGCTACTGATTACCAATTATTTATATTCAAAAGAGTTTCCTTTTATTAAGTACACAAGATTGTAATTCAATAAGACCCAAAGTCAATTACAAACTTAAAAACCTAACTGTGCAATGTAGAATGATGGATAAATGGGAAAAGATAAGTTACTAAAATTTGTCTCAGGATATATACCAAAAATCTAAACATTTTACTTCTCATAAAAGAAATTTTAAAATGTAAAATATAATCTTCATATTGCAGGATAATTATGCAAACAACAGATAACACTAGTGAGATTTTAAGCTGTTCCTCCTAATCATTTCAAGGAAAAATAATATCTAAAATCTTGATGCTTATGCCCATAAAAAATAACTCAAAAATAAATTTAGAGATGCCTCTTACCTATAAACTTGAGAATTTCTAATAAAGTATATTTACCAATAGAATCTATGTTTAAAAAGAAGACCACACCCTGAAGTGAGCCAAACAGAAAAAAATAAAACTTCACATGGTTTTTCTAATATGAGAAACCCAGAATACAGGCACTTTATATAACCAAATGGGTACAATAGTGGGAATCGGGGCAGATGAGGAAGGGAGTGGAAGGGCCAAACGCGGGACAGGAAAGGGATTTCAATGCTGACGTAATACATACGGGTACATAATGCCCAAGCTCATTGTAACCAACATGCATCGCATATAAATATGTATTAGTAAAAAAAAAAGGGGGGGGGGGGGAGGATGACAGATCCCAACCTACAGCTAACACATACAAAAGCACTAAGAAATGGTTCCCACAGGAGGGAGTCAATACCATGGCATCAGCAGCAGCTAAAGAAAAAGATCTTAGAGAATATGCTTAACAAGAATTGTGCAGAATTTACATAAACATACAGGGTCTTTGCAAAGAACTGTGATTCCCTTCATGGTGTGTGTGTGTGTGTGTGTGTGTGTGTGTGTGTGTGTGTGTGTGTGTGTGTGTGTGAAAGGGTGGGGTCTTGCTAAAGTACCCGGACTGGGTTCAAACTTGCAATCTTCCTGCCTCAGTTTCCTAGAGTGTTGGCGTTACAGCTGTGCACCACCTCACCCAGCTAAAAACATTTTAAAATACAAATAAAACACAAAAAGAGAAGAATCAAACAAATGGAAAAGCCTAGCATAAGTTTGAGTAGAAGAAACTCAATGACCAACAAATCTTCTGTAACATAATGTGAAAATTTGATGTTATATCAGCAAGTTGATAATGGATTTCTTTTAAATACATAAAAGCATTCAAAGGGCAGAGGGAAGCGCTGCTCTTAGAGCACTCACCTTGCCAGGATTCCCCACCACCACAGAAGCCAGGTGTTGTGGCCATGCCCATAATCCCAGCACTTGAGAGGATAAGGCAAAAGGATTGTGGTGATTTCAGGACCAGCCTGAAACCCTAAGACCCTGTCTCCCCCCCCCCCCCAAAAAAAAGAGTATTCAAATATTTGATGGAGAAGTAAGTAAGCAAATCTATCACTAGGAAAATGATGAAAAAACCTACTGAGAAGAAACTAGCCCTGTTGAGTATCGTAACATATATGAACGCAGAGACAGATTAGATAACAGAGTGACTAGTCTAGAAATATCATCCAACTGACATGGAAATTTAGCACATAATAAGGCTATATTTTATGTTGATGGGAAAAAGTCAGACAATGAGAGATATCAGACCAGCTAGGCCTGGAAATTTTTCACTTGAATCTACATGTCGCAGTTCACAATCCCACAGGTGTGTGCTAAACACACAGCTTGTGTGGTGCTGGGGAAGCAAATCCAGGGCCCAGCACTTGCTAGGCAAGTGATCTAACTGCTGAGTTTTGCCCCTAGCCTGAAAATAAATGCAACCTTTTTGAAATTTCAAAGCAAAGGCATATTTTCCAGGTCTTCTCTTTGTGAAAAGCCAAAAATTTTTCCTGAAAATGAGTTCTTGGGACCCAAGACATGTGGAAACATCTGGAAAATTAAACATTTCTCCCTTTGGCTAGGGGACAAATGAGAAAGACAGCCAAAGAACCACCTAAAGACACATTTGTCAGGATTCCTTTGTACAGTGAAAGAAAAGTTTCGAGAAAATTTGAATCTTCACCTTCCCCAGTCAGAATGATGAATATAAAACCGTTGAATAGAATTTGCCCTTTGGTGCTTACTGCTGAGAGTCAAAGACAAAAAGCTTCACTTTGCTTTGTGAGAACAAATACATCACAGCGTTGTAAGTCCTACTGAAACCAGAGAACAAAGTAGTCATGACTCCAGAGTCCCAACAGCATTGACTGAGGCCCTCAAAAAAAACAAACAAACAAACAAACAAACAAACAAAAACATTCCTTCAAGAAACTCATGTTTGGATTTTTCAAATGGCATTGACTCTTCGAAGCCAAGAGCTCATCACTGTCCTCTAGCCTGCACTGCCCAGTATGGAAGGTATTGGCCATATATGTCTATCAAGCACTTAGCATGTGGCCAGTCCACGTTGAAATGTGCTGTGAATGTAAAACCCATCTTGGTTGTCCAAAGACAGCACAACACAAACAATGTAAACAGTAGTTGGGAATAGTGGTCCATGCCTATAATTCCAGAACTCTGGAAATCTGAGTCAGGAGGATTCCAAGTTCAAGTCCAATCTGAGCAACTTAGTGACTTAGCAAGACTCTGTCCCAAAATAAAAATAAAAATTTCCAGAATATAACTCAGTGTGAAGGCCCAGGGTTCAATCCACAGGGGAGGGTGGAATGGAAATAGTCCCAATAATTCTTTGTAACATTGCCTATTGGGTAAAATAAAATGTATTTTAAAAAGTAAAAGAAATAATTTACAACTCCTGAAATTCCAGATTAGAAAAAATGGTTTAACTGTTTAAAAAATTGAGAATTTTAATTGTCATTTAAAAAGGAAATATAAGCCCTAGAAAATATATCAGAAAAAAAATTGTTCATTTATTTTGTTTTTGGTAAGTGTAGAGGTATATCCTGTTGATATGACACAAAAGTTAGAAACCATAAAATCAAAGTTGATTAAATCATCTTCACAAAAATAAAAAGTAAAATAAAAGTAAGGAAATAAAAGAAAATAAAAGTAAGGAAAAGTATCACAAAGTCAAAAGATGCAGACTGAGGGAAATTTAGTCAATATAACAATTCAGTTTTATGTCAATAATAACAAGCCAAGAAATTCAAAGAAAAAAGTAGGATAAGTCACATTTCTCTCTCAATGGTCTGTTCACAAAGCCCTTTGTTAACTGCACATCTAATTCCCTTACTTTAATAGTGGGAATGAAATTTGTTATAAGTTCCTTATTTAGAAATTTAGTAATCATGATGTGTCTATCAGCTTTCTCTCACTGTGACAAAATACTCAAGAAAAACAACTTAAAGAAAGAAAGGTTTGTTTTGCCTCATTGTTTCAGAAGTTTGAGCCCAGTCAGCTGGCTCTATTTTTATGGGCATCAGTGAGGCAGAATATTGTGGAAGAGGGCATGATGAAGGAAAGCTGCTCACCTAAGGGTATCAGGAGGGAGGGAGGAGAGAGAGAGAGAGAGAGAGAGAGAGAGAGAGAGTGTGTGTGTGTGTGTGTGTGTGTGTGTGTGTGTGTGTGTGCGTGTGTGTGTGTGTGTGTGTGTGAGAGAGAGAGAGAGAGACAGAGAGAGAGAATAGAGACAAGGGGGCCAAGGACAAGATAAAGTCTACAAGGTAACGGCCCCATGAGCCATTCCTTCCAATTAGAAACCTTCTCAGTTGTCGTCAACTGCAAATAATGTCATCAAATTAGAAGTCTAGCAATCACTGGAGTTAGAGCCTGGTAATCCGCTCTCCTTCCCAAACCCTACATCTGAACATGGCTGCACTAGAGACCAGGACTTCAACACAGGCCTTTGGGAAGTTATTACATGACTTTGACTCAAAAATCTTACTGTTGGAAATTTTTTCCTCAGATATACAATGTATGTGTGACATCATACAAGCAGTCATAGTGAAAGTTTGAAAATAATCTAAATATCCACAAATAAGATTGTTAAAATAATATTTATCTATCTATGGTCTATGGAATGATAGAGTTCTCTATATTTTGTAATGGAAAAAATCATATATATATATATATATATATATATATATATATATATATATATATATAATTATGTGATAAAGCAAATAAAATCCTCTGGGTAAAATAAAAAGAAGACATTTGTGCATAATTATAAAGCACCGATTATCCCCGAGTAACCATCTGTAAAAAGAAACTGATGACCGTGAGTTATCTAGAGATCAGTCTTGTGTGGCTGGGAGTGGGAGGCAGAATTTCTTTTTACATTGTGAATTTTTAATATTTGTACCAAGAACATAAGGTTGATAACTGTTGGTATAGGTAAAGTAAATACAGTTACCTGAGGGGCATAACTTCAGTTGTTATGGAAACTACTCTTGCTTCACCCACCTAGGAAATAGCTGGAAAAAATTCAATTTGGAATAAACAAAATTAAACCCCCCTTGAGACAAATTTTATGCAAATTTGTGCTAACTTGAATACAGGTTTTGGCTTCCATCAGTAAATGCACAAAAACGTTTCTAGAAAATAAAAACATTTCTGTTATTCAAAACAATTATGAATGGGGTGATATTAGCAAAGAGTTAATAGAAATTGCTTTTTAAAAACTTTCAGTAGTCAGTAAGATTTAGTTCCTGCTAATAACCGGCATTAACCCTTAGCCTATGTGCCTCCATTTATCACCTATAACAGAAACGTATACATCTTTCGTATGTTAGAAATTCAATCAGGAAAACCGTGGAGAAAAGAATTTCAGACAGAATGCATCATTGGGTCTTCCCATGTTGCAGAGAACAGTCTCAGGTGTTTTATTGTCACGCTTGGAGCGGATAGTCTTCAGTCCTATTGCCAATCCCCAAAACGTGGAGTTTCAGAGCTGGAAAAGGACGACTGAGGACAAAACAAACTAAACGTATTAATTTTTGGATCCCCAGGTGATAAGATGCACTTACAAAACTCAAACTTCCCGAACGAGTCCTCCTGACTTCTTGGCCAGTGAACAGCACCCCAGCCCTGCTGGAGCTTGGCGCTCTCGCTCTCAATGCAAGCAATTTCAAAGAATGTTAACATCACACAAGGCCACTCTGTGACCATGAAAAAGTGAGTTTATAAACAAAACCACTCCACAGTTTTGCCAAAAAGCAAGCTCCCTGTGCAAACCAAAAAAACAGCCCAACACCCTGGCTCCCAAAGTGATAGCTATAGCTTTGACCTCCCTCTGGTGTTCAACATGATTTATTAAAATATCCAGTCACGGAAATATCCCTGTTTCCAGGCAGGTCCCAATCCAGAATAAACACCTTCTTCTTTAAACCTCCCTCCAAATCACTAAATACCCTCTTGCTGAGCTGCTTGTGTTGCCTGACACGTAGCTCTACAACTTCAACGAGTAATAACCTGATTTTTCAGTATTAGTGGTCTTCAGCTGGAGAGCCAAAAACCTTGCCAACATCCAAGAACTTGTGTTCCAGTCCCTTGGTTCTCTCTTAAACACATATCCATCACACTTTCTCTCACTAAACCACGGAGCTGCTCTTACCATCAGTGACTTCTACACAACCAAACCCAGTGGCCAGTTCCTAATTCTCACCTGACCTCACCCATCAATAACATTTGATGCAGATTATTTCCTTTTGTGGGTAGTAGTCCTTCGGTTTGCTTCCATAATAACCAATTCTCCTCCTTTCTCACAAGCCAGTTGTGCACAGACTTCTCACTAGTCCTCACTTCTGAATTCTGCCTCTACAGCTCAGGTCTCTGACTTCTAATCAGGGCTAAGGAATGCCCAGTCCAGAGCCATTAGCCTGGCCCGACCATGGGGGTGAGTTAATTAAATGTTTTACCAAATATATCAGGCTAGTTTTTAAGGTCCTGATTCTGTACAGTCTGTGAATGATGCCATAAATATTCAAATGACCCTCAGCCATAAAAAGATTTCCCACCCTCGAATTATATCTACTTATTCCCCTTGTGATCTCTAGTGCCATCTATGTAAATGTATGCTGATGATGTGCGTGCATATGCATCTATTCTGTCTTAAAGTATATGAATTTTGGGATAGAAGTTAAACTGAACTAGAGTGAATACATATTCATTCGGTATTCATTCTACTCAACTAGAATATATCCATTCAGCTCAAACATCTATCCTAAAATTTTATCTCAATATGTCCAATTATTTTCTTAACTTTTCCAATGTTGAGATGTCAAGTAGGCACCTCAAATTTGACATTTCTAGACTAAAATTCCTGGTAATCATCTCCTTTCAAATATGAGACACTTGCAATTCTGTGTGTCATGGTAAACAACAGTCTTTTGACTGCAGCGTCCCAGGCCCACCACCTCGGTGTGATGGAAACACAACCAGGTTTCACCACACATCATTCTATGCTTATCACATGCACCTTTCAATCCCACCTGGCTTGCTGTACTTTCGTCTCCATGGATACCAACCACCCTAGCCAAGCTATTGTCATTTCTAGCCTGGCTTCTTACAATAGACTTCCTTTCTTAGCTGCTTCTAGAAAGTCCCAATTCCACACCTTCTCATCTACACATTAGCTGTGTTTAGCATTAAAATAAAAAAGCCCAGCTGTGTCACAGGCCCTCTGCAGTGGCTTCCTGTTAGTAAAGGCAAAGATGATACCAGGACCTACAAGTTCTGACACCCACCCCCCAAACGCTGCCCTCTCACACACATACAAACTTACCCTCGGGATCCACAGAATTCTTCAAAGTTCAGACTTTTTAAAAATATCTAGTTATTCAAGTGCATCCAGGAGATAAAAATTCAAATACAAAGTTTCAGGACAAAAAAACCCCATAATCTATACCAGCGGACATGACATGAGGATTTTGTCTATGTATTATCCTAAGAGTGACTCTTCTAAGAGTGTAAAGAGTGATCACCTGTGACCTGCACGATCGTCTCACCAGTAAGAATGCACACGGGCACCAGGATCCTTCTGCAGCAATCGTTTATTATAACATTGATGAGAGGAAGACCCCAAGCCCCAAAATGGCACGGTTTATATATCCTTTAGGTTACATCTGGGTGGGGTGTTGGTTCCTGATTTGCAGAGGCCAATCAGGCCATATGACGTGTCCGAATGATGTGACTCCGGGGCTGGTCTTTAGCCTAGGCGCATGTGCAGTGGCAATTGTTTGCTAATCAGCCGGCCGGATGCCAGCGCCATCTTGTAATGGCGTTTGCAGGCTCTCTACAATCACCAAATATTCTGGTTGGCCTACAACTTGCCTGAGCCCTTGGTGTTTCCAACCTTGGTTGGTTGGTTGATGAAATCATCCTCTTCCTAGACTCTAGGTATTGACTTTACACTCAGATCCACTTCTACCTTCATCTCAGTCGCTGCTCCTGGGTTGCCTCTTTCCAGAGGTATTTCAGCAGATCCACACCTGGCAAGCCCGGAGACTTAGGCATCTTACAGCTGCTCTACATCAAGGTTTATTCTAGCCATCTTCAAATGAAATTTGCCATGTACAGCTATGTCCTCATTCAACAAATGATAAGTAAGCTAAACTAACAAGAAAAAGTAAGAGTCACAGAGTGCTCGATCTTCATGAACTCTTGGGTATTAAGTAATCGTAATTGTGAGGCAAGCAAACCCTTCCTACAAAGGGCCCGAACATGGCTCGGAGTTCCACATACTCCTTATTTAAGGATTTGGCTTTGCTGATGAAAGCAGCCACGCACAAAAAGTAGAAAGGGATGGAGGGGGCTGCATTCTAATACAGCTTTAGCTTGAAAAATGTGTTTCCAGTTGGATAACGCCCGTGGGATATAGTTCACAGACCACTGAGCTAATCCCACTCAACAGTTTCATACATGCAAAGGAGTTGGACAGAAAGAATAAATGGCATAACTCACGTTTAAGATTGGCCAGGATAGTCTTGGTATGTGCCTGCTGTCTCAACATAACTTCCAAAGTGCCTTCTTTCACTTTTAAAAGTACTCCAGGTCAGGTAAGAAATTAGACTGTCATCCTTCAAAACTACATGTCCTTTGACTTACGTACATCCCCATATTTCTAATGTATTAGCAGTAGCCCACAAATCAAAATTGAGTGTACATAGTATCTTAAAGCTGCTGAAGTTACCTGAAGAGGACTATGACATTGCTCAGCTTTTTAATAATCCAATAGTAATCCATTTTCTAAAAATCAGCAAGTAATCTTAGATAACAGAAATGATTCAATGTATTGTTATGTTTTATATATACAATTTATTTTTTAAATATTAAGTGGTTTTCCTGTGTGGATACAAGTCACCATTTGAACACTCATAAAACTAAATATAAAAAATTGTAGGCCAAATCTTTGCCGAGTTATCTTAAGTTACACCATTAGCCTATTTTTTGATACACTCCAAGTGCTTACTTCTTCCCAGGGAACGCTTTCACTGAGTGACCCGCGTGGGTTCCAAGTCAGGTGAGGCCGTAGACAGTAAGTGCTGGAGCTAAGTGGTCACTTTAGGACTCGCAGAGAAGCGGTTTGGGAGTTGCCTTTTCTTGCTTGATCCCTGACTCTTCCCTCAGCCTGGTTTATGCCTTTAATTTGGTTCCAGAGTCTGAAAGACACATGGGAAGAGATACCTACACTCACCACAGGATGTGGTTAACCCAGCACGTCACCAACAGCATCCGTGAATGAGTTCACTGTGTTAGTCAGCTTTCCAACTAAAAAAAATACCTGACACAATCAATATATAAAGAGAAAAATTTTGTTTGGGCTCACAGCTTAGAGATTCAGCCCATGATCTACATATGGGTCCTTCTCCTTCTATGCCTGTGGTGAGGCAACACAACATGGTCAGAGAGTCTGAGGGAGCAAAACCACTCCTGCATGGCGAAGAAGAGAGAAAGAGAACGCGAGCAGAGTCCCACAGTCCGCTGCAAGGGCAGGTTCCCAGTGAGCTAAAGAATTTTCACTGGTAAAGATTCCCCTCCTCTCTAGTAGGGGATCAAGCCTTTAACACACAGGCCTCTGGGGGACATTAAAGATCCAAACAATAACATTAGCACAACACATTCTCCAGCAGCAAGAGGACAGATTCTGTTTCTACTGATGAAACAGAAGGTTTATTTGGAATGACCAGTAATAACATGCCTGTGGGCGCTTTTCCACACTCGAAAGCATTTCCACTTTTAAATCACTTTGAAAAGTGTGCTGAGTGTAAGATTTATGCTTATAAAGGAAACTACATTTAGGAAGTACTTCGACTCATAGATAAAATATTTTGTGACAGAGATATTTGGAATATCTTGGGGGACCATTCCAAATACAAGCAATAAAAGTTTATTTCACAGTTTAAAATACTGTCAATTTTTTTACTTATCCCATGAAACTTGAGCCTGAGGCTTGCAAATCATTCAGTTGTCATCTGTTCTAAATAAATTCTTGTCTTTGGAGACATCTACATGATTGGTTAAGGTGTTAAAGGCCTCACAATTATTCATAGCTATTTCTTCAGTTTGAATAGAAAAGTAGGAGGTAAGTAGCTTTTTGTCTAAGATCTTTAGGTAGAGGCAGGTTATGTCCTATACAATTTATCAAATGGGCTTTTTCATTTTATATAGGTTACCTTATTTAATTTATATTATAAAGTATCTGAAAGAGCAAGAACTAAGTTGAGAAAGTTTCCCTGGATGCTATGAATCCTAGTTGGAATTGGCTGTCTGTTGCAGCTCTTAATAAATTCTTAACTACCAAAGGTTTCATCTAAATTAACATCAGGGCCTATGTTAGAATGCATGAGCAAGACAACGAACAGTTTTCACTTTCCTTATGAAAATTCAATGTTTGTAAGTATGCCACAGATTAACTGATGATCTGACTCAAGGTACTACACACTTCTAAATGACATATCTGTGGCTTAAGGAATAGAAAAACAAGACTAGCGGCCTGCTGAGAACAACCTTCACCTTCCAATGCCAGTAGACAAGATGGGCCATGACACATCTACCACGTCCGCTAGTCTGCCTCATCCCTGACCTTGAAATAGCACTGAAGCTACTGTGAGATTCAGAGGAAGAAAGACCGATTCCCTCAGTCTCTTCACTCTTGGCTGAGCAGGATTTACTGAAGAGAAATTCAGAAGTCGATACCGTAGGAGAAAGAATTGTATCCAAGTAAATATAATGGAGTGAGTTCTACAAAAATCTACGCTTGCCTTTGAGCATGCAACTCAGGCATATTTGAAAGCTCCTTTCCAGTTATGTGGCTAAGTTTTCAACAAGTGAATGCAGGAAACTGAGATCGGCTATTTCTCTGCAGCCTGAGCCTTGAAACAGTGTCCTTGCTTCCTCGACCTGTTCTTTACTGAAAACTGAAATCCACTGGAAGGATCAAAGTGAACTGAACAGGGCCCTCCTCCTTCGCAGCTCATCCAGTGGGAACCCCCTACTCTTTAGGAGGTATCAGAGAAGAAACATCCACTCTGTAAAAAAAGAAAAAATCAAAAACAAGAAAAACCACTTTGGACAAAATTAATTAAGCAGAATGTATTTGAGAAAAACAATCCATGAATCACGCGTCTTCCAGAACTGGGGGAGGTTCGGAGAGCTGCCCTACAACAGCACAGGCAGAGAGTGCAGCGGAAAACAAGGAGCAGAGAACACACGTGAAAAGTGACTGGCTAGAGGATGTGTGCTGGCTGGTGATTGGTAAAGTCTTTTTATTTTACTACATAGCATGAGGAAATTAAAGTACTGCAGCCATCTTAGACTAATGCTCCCCAACTAAGATCTTTTAGCAAATTTTTCCACACATCTCTACAGTCTCGCTGATGAGGGGCCAGTGACTGAGATTTGTAAAGCACGATGTCTCTTCTTCTGCCTGTCCTGAGCAGGGCTCTCCTTCTGCATACTACCCTGTCCTCAGAGTGGACCGCTTCTCTTTAGTGATGCCTGCTCCTAACTAGCAGATTCCCTGGGTTAGGGTCAGACCTTGACCTTGGGAGGACCTAGATCCCACTATTCTGGCTTCTGCCTCTCTGGACTTCATGGGCACAGCATAGGCCGCGTCTTCAGGAGCCCTTGGGAAGTGTCATACGGAATCCACTCTCCAAACAGCTTTACCAGGAGGGGGCTCTAGCCTCCTGAAAAGGGAACATTTTGAAAGTGTGCTTTTGAATTCAGGCTCAGGCACAGCTGCTGTTCACTTCATGGATTACCACATGAGGATTTCCACCTGGCTTCTAGGAATATTTCTCAATTTGGGCCAGAAACTTAAGAGAAAGAGTAATATAACTGCTTGGCACCTTTATAGTCAATAAAAGAAAAATACCTCTAAAAGATACTATAAGGTCTAATAAATATTTATTTAATTACATCGCCTCTGTTTTAACAATATGAATATTGACTCATCAGGGTGCCTCATGGGTAAATCCTTGTGATTTTTTGACATGATTTAACAATAGTACTAAAAACATGCTGTAACTGAGCTGCAGCTCCGGAGTGATCCATGCTTCCCCTCCCCCATGGCAGAGGAGCCACCAAGTTGACTACGCCCATTTCCTAGCTGCCAGTGGAATGAAAGTGGATGGGAGAGGCATTATTTTTGCGCCAAGGAGTGTAAAGGATGTGCCTTCCGTGCCCTCTTCCCTCTATCACAATGGGTAACCCTGGAGCCACTTTCCGGACGGGGTGGAGTTGAGTGCTGCTCCACCTTGAAATCAGAGTCATAACTAAACTTTTGCTACATTTGAGCCATCATACCTCAGTTTAATCGTTACTGCAGCAATTAGTCACCACCCTAATGGTATCTGTCGTGGTAGCTGTAGTTCTCCTTGTAAGCATCAACCCAAGAAGTAAGCACAGATGTCTATGACAGAATTATTTATGACACTTAATCAACTTGGAGACAAGCTAAATGTATAACAGAAGCAGTTTAGTAAATGAATATATTTTGTGATAAAATATTTTAAGCATTCAAAATAATAGTATGCCAAATCATAAAATCATAACATTAAAATGAGTTGGTTATCGAAACTTACAAAGCAATCGTCGAACATCAGACACAGCTCTTGCTACTTTCATCTTCACAGTTCTCTTACGTATACCTTCCAGATAGGAAAGTCAGGGCAAGGAGATTAAGACAGTTGCCAATGAGCAGCAGAGCTAAGAAACGTGCGGGTGCTGAGATGTGAAACATCTAGTAGGTGTGACGACTAAATGGCAGAAACGCTAGGCACATGTTCTTGTCTCTTTTCTATTGTACGAGCAGGTGGGGCAGTTAGAGGTCAAACATCCACGCACCCAATAATGCTCTCAGAAATATTTATTGAGTACATGCTTTGTGGCACGCACAGCTCTTACAGCTGGAAATAAGACTGAATTCATGAGTTTCTAGGCATGGCTCATTTAAGTACGAGAAGCATAAGAAATAATTATACAACAAAATGTTGCTTCATAAAAGTGGAGAGAAATAAGCCTGGATGAGGGGACAGAAGCTAAGGGAGAAGAAACAGGTTAGAGAAGATAATCTCGGAGAAGGCCTCTCTTGGGGCCATGGGCGCAGAGACAAAGACGCAGGGCTACTGGGAGAACTGTGGGGAAGTACACAAACCGGGAGGAGGATTGAACCTGGAGTGGCTGGGAACAGCGGGAAAGCCGGGCACCGTGACAGAAGATGTGGAGAGGACACAGGGAGGAGAGCGGGCAGGACCGCACCACACGGGGCCGAAGGGAAGGCCTGGTTCTCCGTGCGACGTGGAAGGGACATAGGTTGAGTTCCCTGGGAAGGACTTCAAGACGGAAATGGACGGACAGGAGGTTTCTGAGGGGGGTGCTCAGGCAATCACAGCATGAAGGAAGCAGGATTGGGCAGAGGGAGAAGGTGCACTGAGATGCCGCCCTCACCAGGGGGTGCTGACACTAGAATGTTCCACATCGTTCCAGCTCAATCCCCTCCTCAACAGGCACAGCTGCAGACTGCTGCCTCAGGGTGACCTTGGGTGTGGAGACTATTCAGCAGAGGCAGTGCCCTAGGACAGTCCCAGCTGAGAGCTGTCAGCCGTCAGCCCTGGAGACAAGTATCAGCGCAGCTCAGCTGGGCAGTCGCTCCGGGAAAGCGCTCAAGAGGCTTGAGCAGGGGGTGGCATGAGTGGAATTACATTTTTAAAGACACTCTGGCTGCTGTGTTTAACAGTGGCAGTTGGGAGCAAGGATATCAATTAGATGAGTGGACACTTTGGGATTCTGGCTTTATGCTGTCTAGAAAAGAAGGCAGAAAGCAGTGTGGAGCTTGGTAGACATTCAACGCTCCTTTTGGTTCGTCATATCCGGGAACCACCTATTGGTTTTCTTAAACACCAATAAGGGCATCGCAGAAAGTTACAAAGATTCCACCAGGCAAATACTTCCAAGTTTAGAAATAATGATAAATAATGTGTAAAACTGATATTCTACCCCCCAAAAAAATAGATTATCAGGATGATTTTGTCATGTTTCATGTAGAAAGTAGAAAAATAATGTGGCTACTGCAATTCACAATGTAGACAAAACAGGCAATGTTGATTTCCCTGTGTGTGAAGGAGTCCAGGCTATGCAAAACTTCATTGCTATAAATACAATAGGTATATATACAAAGTTCTAGACCAGAAATTTAACATTAAATCGCCGGGTATGGGAATTATCCAGATGATATCATTAGGTTTAATTAATAAATATTTTGCCAGTTTAAATTGTAATCTAAAGATAGTTCTTAACTTTTGCATGTATGGGAACCGCCTCAGATGCTGTCCAAATGCACGTTCTGGTCTTCACCTTCACAGACCTGGTTCAAGTCTGAGTGTGGCCTAAATACTCAAGGTTACTCTGAAGGAGGCGTTTATGGACAATCTCTTATAAACATCATCCAGGAAATTTTTACTGGAATGGTAAAAGGCAACACGCACTCTAATGTGGTCAACAGGTTATCTTGGCAAGTAGAGGAATTATTTGCAATTGCAATAGAATTTGGTCTCATTGTGACCATAAATAACCTCTGTCAAAAAAAAAGTTGAAGGTCACCTTCCAAGATAGCTATTCTTAAACTCAGTCAGAAAGTCCTGTAAACCCAAGTTCATAATGTTAGTGCTAGAAAATAACTCAGCTGAAAATGATTAGCCAAAGGAAGCGCCACAGACTAAACCGCAGGAAAACAGGTAATCATGTGTACTTATTGCCACAGCTGCTGTATGGCATAAGAAAGTTTTGATTTCACACCCAAAGTGAAAGAACAACTTGAAATCCCATAAATAATACATCGCAGAGAGAAAAGCCGTTTGAATGCTGTATCTGGAGAGACCCTGCTAAGATAAAAGGCGCTGTTCAGTGTTTATCTTGCTGGCAGAGAACAAGGCAAGCAGTGAGGCAGGGCTGTAATTGACCCAAAAGCATACAGGAGAAGCGGACCGAGGAGAGTGTGCAGTTAAAAGCCTCATATAGAAAGAGAGCCGCGAGGTGAAAGACCAGGAAATCTGCAATTCACAAGCTATGAAAATATTTTTGATCCAGGGTATTGACGTGCTGAATTTATATGAAATTCACTTTTTTTGGCTAGTGAGTGGAGTAAGGTACAAAAATAAATGTAAAGCTAATGCTTCAGCATCCTATCTCTCTTAGACAAACAAAAGGACACAGCTGATCACAACGGCGGGTTTCACCTTCATGGAAAGCTGCGGGAAGGCAATCTGTTCCACTGCTGAGCTGGGAAGGTAAAATCTACAATAAATATAAAATCCATAGCCAAGATTCTTATTAATTCTGATCTACTTGTGGAACATAGAACCAGTGTTGGAGTGACCATTTGAGGAGTATCATATGAGTAGATATTTAAAACTGCCTGTTACTGAAAACCTATTATCAAGTATAAAAAAGGGAAGAAAGACACTGTTGTTTGATGAAAGACCCAATGCAGAAAATTAAACTAAGAATAAAGCAGTGAATTCTTTATTACCTATGAGAGTCAAAAAGTAAAGCAGAGCAAGTATAGTTGATGCTTGAAATTGATATTTCACAGATATGTCTTGACAATAGGTTTTTTGGGAACAACGCATAAGTTTGTGTTCTACCCGTTTATTCAGAACACATTTACAACGAATCAGTATGACCTAGAGAAAATGGTGTCAGGATAAACCATGTTGAGATTTAAATATTCCCTGTTATAATCCAAAATCAAAGGACAAAAGTTAAATTTAGAACCTGTGTATATATCCTTGATAGAGAAACTAAAAATTTGTTTTCTCACCCTGATTAGTATGTATCACAAACATTTACTAATAAAAGTAATAAGTAAAAGAAGAAAATAAAAATAATTAAAAATTAAAAATAAGACGCTTAAACACCACACGATCTATCATTCACAGAGTTGAGTATACAAAAAATTGCTATATTTATAAATAAACAGTAATACATGACCCAAATCAAGAAAAATAAACTAATATAAATGATTCCATCCTAAAGACTTAAAAGATAGTCATAAACTCCATGCACAGATAGAAATAATCGGCAGCAAAATGTAGATTTGAAAAAAGCCAAAGATAAATTACTAAATTTAAAATTACAGTAATTGAAATTTAAAAATTTATTACAAAATTTAATAGCAGATCATAAAAAGATTAAATTTACAAATAGAAAAATAGAACTATTTTAATAGAACTTATCAGTAGGGAGCAACACCGAATGATCTAAATGTCATTGCAGTTCCACAAAAGAGAGGAGTGATATTAAGAAGAAAAATATTTGGAGATTAGGAAAACACTACCTGTATTTAGTGAAAAGCATCAACTTTCAGATCAATGAAACTGCAGAACTCTAAGCGGGATGAAGATAAAAGAACACACCTAGAAACATCACGATCAAGTTCCTGACGACAAAGAGCAAAATCTAATGTCGCAATTTACAGCTTTATTTTCACTCTCGCCTCTTCTCATATGCCTCTTCCCCCCTTGGAAAGGGTCCCCACAATTATGAATGGCCAAAATAAGCAGATTGTCAGTCTAATCAGCTAAGTTTTGGTGAGAAGGGAAAAAGTCAGGCCCTCAGGGTTTGACATAGGCTTGATAGTTTACTGTGGAAGCACCACATGTCGTTCTTAGTCTGCGTCTTCTGCCAAATTCAGCCACATGTGACCCTCCAAACACCTCCGGGAAAAATGAGCCAGCGACACACAAGTAAAGTCTTCTATGTTACAGAGTGTCTATTTGCCAACTGGGTCTCTAATGTGAGCTTTGTGTATCAAGGAAGTGAATTCACTGTGACAGAAGTGTTTTCTGTCACTCGTGTGCTGGCCAAGACTCCATTAACCCTGCTTGCCAAACAGAATGCTTTTGACAAGGTTATCAGCAAAGTCACCCTTACGTGGTTGGGCATAGATGATTATTGCTTAAGCCCTCCTGGCTCTGTGTAGAAATGATGGAGACTGGGAGACACAGACAACCTGAGAGTCGGTAAATTCCTGATTATAAACAGAAGACAATCAGCTGCATTCATCCCGTTCAGCAATGGCTTTATTGCCAGCAGAGCACAGCTTAGCACTGAGAGAATACAGAATATGCTTAGTGCAGGCAAGAGCTGCATTTTAATTTTTTGCTTACTGACTCTGATTATTTTGTCTTGAGGACTCCAGCTAATGATCACACCATTGTTCTCCGATGTCTCACAGGTACAACCGATCACACAGTTCCTTCGGAATCACGATAGCTGTGCAGGTGAGGGTATAGATATGCTATGTAATTAATTTGTGAATGCTTTTGATTCCAGCCTGAGGATATTATTTACTCACGATAACAGAGTTTAAGCTTCCTAAGCAAAAAGTCATCGCTCGCACTACCTCAGGATGCACACCGCGAGGAGGGGCAGCTGGTGACAGGGAAGCTCTCAGCCCCTCAGCACAGGCCACGGAGGGCGCTTCCAGGAAACGCTTGGTTGTAGCATAAATGCCAACTTGGAAAGTTCCCTTGAGGGGAGGAAAACGGTCCCTCGGTGCCTATCTGGCTCCGTACTTCCAGCTCACTGATTTCTATTACCCGAGGGAATCCTTAAAATAGGGTTCTCGAAGAGAGGGTAGACGAGGTCTAAATAACTTAGGGTTTTTTCTTCTATTCCCCAGCTCTGGTTCTTCTAAAAGCATGGTGGAAAGGTAGTGAGGACTTACCAAACTGGCACTATAAGGGAATACTTAAGAAACAAGATTAGCTTGGCCTTCACACACATTTTATTTTTTAAACAGATTCATTGGATCATTTTTATTCCACAAACCTCTTCCATTGTAGGTATATAAGTCAATGATTTCCAATAAATTTGAAAGTTGTGCAACTCCTACGACAGCCCAGCATTAGGGCATTCCTATCACCCAAAAAGCTTCTCTGTTTCCCGTTTGTAGTGAACCCCCTTCCTACCCCCAATCCCAAGCAATCGTTCAGTTTTTCCTCTCTTTAGACGCTTGCCTTTTCTGAGACATTCATAAAAATAGGAAATACAACATAAAATTCTTATAGCTGGTATAACGGTTTTCAAAATTTGTCCATGTTGCAGCTTAGAAAAGTAGTTATTTCGTTTTAGATGATGAATAATACGACTGTATGAATGCACTATGTTCCGTTCATCCAGTGCCCATTTGATAGACATACAGATCACTTTCATTTTGAAGCTACTATGAATAAAGTTCCCGCAAATAACTGTATGTCTTTTTGCCACAATCATTCTTTTCATTAGCATGTATTTGTGATGTGTAGTAACTGTCCACATGAGGAATTGGTGCCTATAAATCTTGTATCTTGATTGGTTTTCCTTTCCTTTCCTATTCCCATGCCATCTTGCCTTCACATCTCCTTTCCTTTTCCACAAAACCTATCCTCATTGTTTCTTCCATTTCTCATTCACTTTGCTCCTTTACTTTGTTATACTTTGATTTTCTCAAATTAGGACCATTGGATATTTAACTTTCTGCATCTGATTCATTTCACTAAGCATGATGGTGTTAAGGGGCATCCATTTTCCTACAAATGACTCAAACCTATTTTTATTTATGAGCAAAGTTATACTCCATTGTGTATATAGATATCACATCTTCTTTTTCCATGCATCTGTTGATGCATATATTGGCTGCTTTTGACTTAGCTACTAGCAATTTTGCTAATAAATTTACCTACTAGAAGTTGTGCTGCTATTAGCATGGGTATGCATGTGTCAGCAGGATGGAATATATCTGGAAAAGACATATCAGGCTCCAACAAGATATGTATTTTCAGGTTGGTTTTCTTTTTTTTGAGAAATCTCCATATAACTTTTCATAATGATTGTACTAGTTTACAATTCCACCAACAATGGAGAAGTTCTTCTTTTTTCCCCCACAATCTAGCAGGATTTGTCATCTTTTGAGTTCTCGATACCAGCCATTGTTATTGGGATTAGATGGAACCTCAGTGTTGCTTTGATTTTCATTTCTCTAATTGCTATGGTTGCTGAACATTTATTCATGCATTTATTGGCCATTTTTACTTCTTTTGAGAATGTCTATTCATTTCAATTGCCCACTTTTGATTGTGTCTTTTATTTGGGGGTGTCTAATTTTTTTCAGTTCTTTGTGTGTTCTAGATAACAACTCTTTGTCTGAGGAGTAGCTGGCAGAATTTTTTACCCATTCCATTGGTTCTCTCTCTATGCTGCTGATTGTTTATTTTGCTGTACTTTTTAAGCTTTTTGATCTCGTATAATCCCATCTGTTGGTTCTTGGGGTTAACTCATGGTCATTAGGTATTTTGTGGAGAAAGTCTTTGTATATGCCTGTATCTTCAAGGGTTTTGCCTATTTTATCTTCCAGCAGGTTTGGAGTTTCCATTTTATAACCTAGGTCTTTGATCCATGTTGAATTGATTTCAGTACATTGTGAAAGATTTAGGTTTAGTTTCATTCTTCTGCATGTGGACAACCAGTTTTCCCAGTACCAGTTGTTAAATAAGTTATGTTTTCTGTCAGTTGTTTTTGACTGTTGTGTCAAATACCAATGCCAGATGGCTGAAGGTACCTGAGATTGCCTGCACCCTCAACTGCATTCCATTTTTCTATCTGTATGTTTCTGTGCCAATATCATTTG
Source organism: Ctenodactylus gundi (assembly GCA_004027205.1). Lineage (NCBI taxonomy): Eukaryota > Metazoa > Chordata > Mammalia > Rodentia > Ctenodactylidae > Ctenodactylus > Ctenodactylus gundi. Next base: position 590,930 of record PVKB01000282.1, read on the forward strand.
GAGATATATTACTCTTGCTGTGGAATATAGCTTGAAGTTCGGGATTGTGATGCTTCTTGCTTTTGTTTTATTGCTTAGGATTGTGTTTGGCTACTCTTGCCCTCTTTGGGTTCCATATAAATTTTAGGGTAGCTTACTAGAGTTCTGCAAAAAACGCTGTTAGTATTTGCATCTGAATTGCATTCAATCGGTATATCAATTTTGGCAAACGGATATTTTGTCAATATCAGTCCTGCCAATCCAGGAATAGAGAATGTCTTTACATTTTCTAATGTTCTCTTCAGTTTCTTTTTTCAGAGTACTGTAGCTTTCATTATATAGGCTTTTCATTTTCTTGATTAGGTTGATGTGTAGAAATTTTGTCTTCTTTGAAGCTACTATGAATAAGATTTTTATCTAGTCGGTTTCTGTGTGTTTTTTGTAATTGCTTAAGAAAAATGCTATTGATTTTTTGTGGATGAATATTTTACTCTGCAATTTGGCTGAATTGTTTTTTAGTTTTTAGAGTATTCCAGTGGAGTTTTGAGGGTATGGGTGTTCTGTGTAAATGATCATGTCATCTGCAAATAAGGATAGCTTGACTTGCTTCTTTGGCAATGATCCTTCTATTCCAGTTTCTTGGAAAAATGTGAGATGCATTGGTGGCTAACTCTTGAAGATCTTGTGAAATTCTGCCATGAGTCTAATAGTTCCTTGGCTTTGTTTATTGGTAGAGATTTTATTATTACCTCGACTTCATCCCTTCTTATTGGTCTATTGAGGGGTTTGGCACCTTTTTGGCTCATTTTGCTATCTCACGTGTGCCTAGAAATTTATCCATGTCTTCTAGGTTCTCAAATTTATTGAAATATAGGTTTTCAAAGCAGTTTTTTTATAATCCACTAAATTTCAGCAGTCTTTGTTGTGATCTCACCTTTTATTTCTAATTGTATTGATATGGATTTTTCCTTTCCTTCTTTTGATGAATTTGGCAAAGGTATATAAATCTGATTTAACCTTTCAAAGAATTAACTCTTTGATTCATTTATCTGTTGTATTGAGGTGCTGCAAGCATATAGAACACAAAGTAACCTTGGCCAGAAAAAAAAAAAGCTTCTCCACAATACATTATCATCAAAATCCTAGATGGTCAACACAGAGAGAATACTGAAAGCAGAAAGAGGAAAAAAAGAATGAAACCTACAAAGACAAAACCATCAGAATAACTGCGGTTTCCTCAACACAAACCTTTAGGCCAGAAGATCATGGAGCAAAATCATCCAAGCTTTAAATGAATGTGTCAACCCAGACAGTTAGATCCAGCAAAATATCTTTCAAAAGAGAGAGAAAAGTTAAAATCTTCCACGATAAAGAAAACCTACAGAAATTTACGACCTCTATACCAGCTTTGCAAGAAATACTTAAAGGAATCTTGTGTAGCGATAAGGAGACTAACAGCTCTAAAGAAACAAATCAACACTGAAGCAACATGATGATGACAAGGTCGATCAAAAATACTATCATATGTAACAATGCTCCATGTTAATAATCTCAGCTCTCTTGTCAAAAGGCAACACAGAAAGGCAGGTGGCGTCAAAAACAAAAAAATACCAATTTACTGCTTGCAGGGGATACATACTTTATCTGTAAAGAAATATGTAGATGGGAAATAAAAGGACGCAAAACAAGCAAGGATAGCTATATATTCACACATTGCAGATGTTAAGCCAAAACAGATCAGAATACACAAAGATGGACATTACATACTGATAAAAGAACTGTCCAACAGGAAGAAGTCACAATTATCAAAATATATGCATCCAACATTGGGGCAACCAATTTTGTAAAACAAAAATTACTTGAAATAAAAAGACAAATAGGCCTGACTACCATTATAGTAGGGAACTTTAATACCCCAGTGTTACAAATAGACAGGCCAACTAGCCAACTAGACAAAAAAAAAATAACAAAAGAATATTAGAGTCGCCTCATGCTGTAGAACAATTGGACTTAACTGATATTTACAGTGTTCCATCCGATATCAACAGAATATACTTTTCTTAACAATACATGGAATTTTTTTCAAAATAGGCCAAATCATAGGCCATAATATGTGTTTAAACAAATACAAAGGAATTGAAATAATTCCTTTAAGTGTATGGGTCAAGCAGAATAAAACTAGCAATCAGTAGCAAAAGAAACTAAAAAACCTATACAAATACATTATATATCATATATATGTTATATATATTATATTATCCTTACCTTTAAATATTACTCAGCAATATAAGGGGAAAGTTGTTGATATGTCAACAACTTGAATGAATCTGAAGAAAGTCATGCCATGTGGTCATTTCTACGATTTCATTTGTAGAACATTGGTGAGGTGATAAAACTGTAGAAAGGGAAATGACTGCCGTGGTTTCTAGCAGTCAAGGATGCTGGAGAAAAGGAATGGGATGAGGCTGTGAAACTCCAGGAGGGGTCTTTGCAGGAAATTGAAATGTTCTGCATCTTGATCTTGTGTATGGTAATATTTTGGCTGTGAAATTGAACTACAGTTTTGTGGGATTGTTAGCATTGGTGAAAACTGAAAAGAGCTCATGGGAAGTCTGTTATCTGCCATAACTGCATATGAATATGCAATT